>JAGFPH010009527.1:0-33022 GCA_018207615.1 Philaenus spumarius | reverse complement strand
TCAATTGTCCTTACCCTGCTTACAGACATTTCCCTGACTTAAAAAAACGTATAATACAGTAATTCATTGATCGTTATATATTTTTACGAGGAAGAAAAACCTGCCTCCACTTTCCCCATAGTTGGCCTTATTATTTTTTTCACTTTATTTTTTATAATTTTTTCATTATTTATTTATGGAAAAATACTAATACTTTACATTGATGGTACTATGCCTACATATATTCACAGTTAACATTTGGCATTATTTTTTGGGCAAATTCAGTATACAGGTTGTCTTTTTTAAATGGGCCACCATTGGAATCTTGTAAATTATAAATCTGACAACAACCTTAAATGGTAAACCTTTCCTTTTTTTTGAGAAATTAAAAAATATGTAATTAAAATATTTGTAAATAGCCGTCATTTTCCATTAATTTTTTAAAACCATTATACAGAGAAATTAACAATGTTACCGGCACCAACTTCATTTTTCAAGTGTGACAAATTTATAGTTTTGTCACTTAGTTCCTCTGTGCTATGGGTTTAAAAAATGATCAAAAGCCGTATTTGTTGATGTTCAAAAGTTATTTGTTTGTCTAAACAATGTTTTGTTAGTGTTAATTGCGTTTTCATTAGTTCAAAACGTTTCCATACAAAAACATCTTCCGATCAGATAGGGCGTTCTTAAAACTTTATACCCCTCTAACTTTAAAGTCATATAAAAAAAAAAAAAACACCACGAACAAAAATAGCCTTAAAATAAGATGTAAAATAAAAAATCATCATAAAATACAGGGTGTTCCATAAGAAATTCGAAAGGTGACAACCACATTGTAAAATGGCGGCTATTTACAAATATTTTAACTACACATTTTTTAGTTTTTGAAAACACAAGGAAAGGTTCTCTATTTAGCCTTTTCCACTCTATTTATTTGACTCTTGGCTGCTCCACCAGATCCAATTAAAATATTACTGTTTAAAGAATTATTTTGTCAAAAAAATTACTATAAATAGCAAACATAACTTATTATATATAATTTTGTTCGGAATAAACCAGAGAATAAGGGAAAAATTGTTGAAAGATTAAATAAAAATGTTTCATCAAGTAGGCCTATTTTGAATATAATCGGTCAAAAAAATCAATCGATTATTTTGTTTTGTAATGAAATTAAAAATAAGAATAATAGAGTTTAGAGCTATTAAAATACTTTATTACACTAAATGTGACTATAATAAATAATTTTTTAAATAGTCTTGAGGTTTAACAACATTTTTTTATTGAGTAGGCCTATTTTGAATACATTAGGTCAACAAGTAAAAAATATATATATTTTTTATGAATTTAAAAGTAGTAATAAAAATGATCAGAGCTTGGAAAATACTTTTTACGGTAAATATGTCTGTTTAAATATGTCAATTGTATTTATATTTATTTTAACAATAAAATTTTTGTGATATAAAGTACACATATAGTTTAAAAAGTTGCCATTTCTCAACACAAAATACAACAAAAACAAGATTATTACATTACTAGCTGGCCCAATCAGGCTTTGCACGGATAGACAAATCAAAGTTTTAAATTTTTTAAAACCCTTTCTTAGAGAGCACTTATGGCCCTAGGGGAAGCTTAAAACCAAATGTTATTCGGTGGTTTTGAAGAAATCGTGATTTAGTAACTTTGACCCCCCTCCCAAACCTCCCTAAAATTACGAATATTGAAAAACAACTTTCTCAGTTAGCACCTATTGCCCTAGAGGAAGCTGCATACCAAATTTCATTCCAATCCGTTCAGTTGTTTTAGAGAAATCGTGATTTAGTAACTTTGACCCCTTCAAACCCCCCTAAAATTTCGAATTTTTGGAAACCCTTTCTTAGTGCGCGTCTAGAGCCTATAAAGAGTAATAGTGCCAAATTTCATGTTTGTAGGCCTTGTGGTTTTGGAGAAACTGTGATGAGTCAATGGTATTTGGCTTTTATAAGTATAGATAAAGGTGTAGGATTAATAATATCCTCAAAACTAAGATAGTAAATAATGTTAAATGTTCAAATCAAATTTTTTCTTATATTTTATAACAATTGTTATAACTCGAGGCATTTTCGAGGGAATCGGACTTTATCTGTTTAACATTAAGAAAGTTCTTATAACCTCCTAAATGCTACAAAAATCATCATTTATTTCCACGAAAACAGCTGGAATAGTTTGTTTCTTACCATAAACAGCTGTTTTGTATAGAAATAGTTTTTAAACTCGTACCATGTTAATCTTGTGGGAAATACACAACCTTTGAGATTAGCTCACGCCATTAAGGATAAGAATTTTTGACATATAAAACCTTATTGCATAACTTCGAATTGAGAAGAATTTTTTGACAACTCAAACATTAAATTTGGTCCAGAAATAAGAGAGGAGTTGTGTTTACAAAAAACTGCTTCACGTATTATATATATAGATTTACATATAAAACATTTAAACAAAAGAGCTTTACAAAACTGCAAAATAATAACCTACAATAAAAATAAATACCATTTGAAAAAATGTAAACAAAAGTTACAAGACGCAAGACAACGGACGACGCTACTTGTATTTCTCGATCATGATGGGCAAACAGCTGCTCAACTTCAGAGAGATATAAAATCCATTCCACAGCCAATATAATCTGTCACTGGTTTCTAAACTGTTTTAACAACATTGAAATCTCCTTAGACCGAAAACACAGATTCTACACTTGCTTATAGCATAGAAATCATATTAAAACATGTGTCGGAATGAGTCCGACAGTGGAGCGCAACGGCAAATTAGCGATGTCGGACTGAGTTCGCATATGGAGCGCAAAAGGTTAACGTTTGCCGTCAGATTTATAGTTTACAAGATACCAATCAAATGGTGGCTCATTTAAAAAGACATCATGTATAGTAAGCAGACCTTTAGAAGACAGAAAATAATTATTAGGGCTTTTTTCGAACTTAATTGTTACGAATCACGTAAACCAATCTTCCAAAAACATAAAATATTGCCTTTGATACATTTACTGGGCATGCTATATTTCCTTAAGACAAATTTTCCAAGTCTACATTATGATCACAGTTATCTTACACAGGCCAAGGAATTACTTAGCTATCCTCCTCACAGAACAACCATGTTTGAAGTTTCTTCTAATTACAATCGCTAAATCAAATCTACCCTTTTGTCCGGTATAGTTTCCCAAAACATTGATACTCTTTTGATAGTAAATTGTAATGCTATTTGTAAAAGCGTTGAAATGTATTTTAAAAAGACTACCATTTTATTTGACAACAGAGAAATTTTAGCCTGGCAGTCTACCACTGAGCCACAACACTCACCTTAACATAGCCAACATTTTCTTCTCCAGGTTGTAGCCCTCCTACAATAAGAGGATACGTGGGATCAAAGTTGGTGACCAGTTCACAAGGAACAGAATTAATTTCAACTCGTACGTACATCCCTGCTCTGTAACCTTCCAGTTGTACTCTAACTGCGTCGTCCAATCCTTCAAACTGTGTTCGGTTTAACTGTAAAACAAACAAAAGTTTAGAGAATCCTTAACTCCAATATGCCATCGAGTTTTATTTCCATAACCAGTAAGCCCCCGTGAAAATCACAGGCTGATTAATTAGGTACACATCAGAAATACATAAAAAACAAACTATTTAAAAACAACATTAAGGCCTTCTTATCTAGGCCTACCTAAACATAATGACGGGGAATTTTAACTCGGTAAATGTGTACAATGATAACAATTATAAAACTGTAGGCCTATTTGTTAAACATTTTTATTTACATACGTTATTATATATTTAAAGAAAGATAAAAATACTATCTTTCAATTGCTTTTTATTTCATATTGATATATCAAAATGATTTAGAAGTTATTAATAATATAGTGAAGAAATTAATAATCCAATACATTTATAATTTATATGTTATACGA
The DNA here is from genome assembly GCA_018207615.1 of Philaenus spumarius. Taxonomy (NCBI): domain Eukaryota; kingdom Metazoa; phylum Arthropoda; class Insecta; order Hemiptera; family Aphrophoridae; genus Philaenus; species Philaenus spumarius. The sequence goes on along the minus strand of JAGFPH010009527.1, from coordinate 29,091 downwards.
AGATGTACGAATGTTTACGAAGTTAAACGAATAGGTATCTCTTCTTTAAATTTGTATAAACAAATGTATTGATAGTAAAAGGCTGTATTTATATACAGTTTATAACCTCGAAGCAAATATTATAACGTATATTATAGCATACATTAGTTCTATAACTCATATTTAAAAAAATCAACTTCACAAGAAATTATAACAATTGAAGTTGTAAACATAACCCCAAATTATAATCTACACTGGGTTTGTTTAAGTATTACAGATGATGGGTGAAATCATCTGTTACATTATATGTTACTGATGTACGTACTGCGACGATCCGCTGTCGGCCTCCACCACCGAAAGCCACCCGCGAACGCTCTGACCAGCTCACTTTTTCAAACGCCGCCGCAAGAAATTTGTCCACTATCTTGCGGACAGTTTTCTTACTATTTGAAAAGAATCTACGTTAATATTTGTCTCTAAAGAACCTCGACTCTTGTCAGGGTCGTACCATTTGGAGAACTTTTTACCCTTTTTATAACAAGTAATATTTTTTGACTATACTTATATATATACACATAGACTACGATTATCAGCTGGTTCAGGACTACTATTATTATAAATAATAAGAATTTATATACTTTGAACCGAGCCAACTGGCTTCTGGATTTTTTAATTATTATTCAAACAAACTATATACACTATTTCTGAATAATTACTCAATGCGACATTTATATGAAAATTTTATAACTACAAAATAAAATATATTTCTTATTCTATACTTCAGAATTATGACAAAATTTAACAATATTATATGCAAATTATAACGAAGATTAATAAAAAAAGGACTTATGCTGTGAGAGATAGATAAAAAAGGACTTTAATATTTATAAAAACTTAATTACGTTATCGATGAAATTAAAACAAACAAAATTTCTAACTGGGCCAACGATGAAATGTATGCTTGAAAAGCTATCACTGACTGTACCTTATGCGAGTTTATTTAGCGTTCCCCTTGGAGTTCCTGTAGGTCTAGGAGTTACTGCTGACTCTTACGCCGATGACGTGTGAGATATATCCCTGAATTAAATTCCATGAACTTCAGAAATGTCCTAGGCTCGTCTGCAGTTGCTCGGTCCCTGCACTGACAGTCTTGTTGATCGTCTGGTTTCCTCCAGGGTTCGAATAAATAACCCTTACTTGGATAAGTCCTGCTATAGTCCTGAAGGCTGTAACCGTCTCTATTGTTTTAGGTTACGTTAAAACAATCATTGGTTCTTCACAGAACGAGAATACTGTCTATTGCATACAAATATTCTGCGTCCTGACTCATTAATCTAAAGCATTAAGACAATTTTAATGAAACGAGTAGCGTGGTGACTTCCTCGGAGTACGTTATTAGACTGACGATTTGAACAGCAGCTTTTGTGGTTCTCCCTTTCGAGGGAAAAAACTATTGCCATTTAGTTTAAATAAATTCCCTTCGTTTCCCTTACTTTAAAGGCGATTATCTTCGTTGATACTTGAAGGAGAATTTTTTTATTATTTTTCCTGATCTCAGGATAATTAGTTTTATTAGTTACTAATTAAATAAATTTTAATTACGACGATTTATTATTATTTAATGTATTGTATGTATTTAAAGTTGTTACCATCATTGGCTAGTGGGCGGAGTCAGCTTATCTTGTGTCAGTTCAAACTAATTCCTGTCCTTTCGAAGAAATAATCGTGTCATTTTTGGTCAGTCAAAAATGCACTAGTTTTTACTGATTTCCTATAACTCCCGATCCCGTAGCTGGATTCTGGATATCTCTTTGGTTTGTTGTTCTGGACAATTTCTGGATCATCAGCAAACTCGAATTGAAGCTGTACGACTTCCGGTTCGGTATTTACTATTTTTCGCGTTTTCCGCACTTTCCCGTATAGCGCTTTTCCGCGATTTCGGTTTCCCGGCATTTTTCTTAATGTTATTTGTCCCTATAGATCCGACGATTGTTTTACTGTTTTTCTTATGTTTCTATCACTTTTGGTTCTCGAGTTCTGACACTTTTAGTTTTCCGAAAAAATTCATTTTGGGTTTATTTTATTATCTATATCTATCTCTCTGGAGCCTTTACATTACCGGTTATCATATTTTGGCAATTGCCGTTAATGTAAACTGAGTTTAGGCCTTTTTAGGCCTATACTTTCTATTTTTACTGAAATACGTTAATACTCGTGAGCTATTAACATTACCTATTCTAATTTTAATTAGCTGTTATCATATTTCATTGCTATTAACATTAATTCATTTTGATTTAACTTTTATTAATTAATTTACTTTCAATTTGATATTTACTCTTCAAAATTCAATATTTATCAAAATCGGTTTCTGTTAACTTTTAATGACGTTAATTATCTATATATTACACTTTTTACTTTTTTCAAATTCTCAAAATTACCAATTTTGGTTTTTTGTGTTACTCTTGTTTTATGCATAATTTTTACACCTATCATTTTATCAAAAAACTTTACTTATATAAATTGATCCATTTAATTTTCTTTATACAATGATATGAAAAACTATTGTTTAATATTCAATTTTTCTATTGTTCTATTGAACCTGCCCGGGCCATTATACATTTGACCTGAACGAGTCGTTCTGGACCTTGCCTTCTAGGCTTGTCTAACACTGAATAAGCCTGTCTTAAAGACTTAGTAAATTTTACGATTTATTTAAAAAAAAATTATTTTTAATAATTTTTGAATTGCGCGAGCTGAGCGAAGCCAGCCGGTCGCAGTACGTAAACTCGCTCTTATAGGAGTTGGTATTTAAAACCTCAACTCCAATATGACACAGAATTTTATTTTCATAATGTGTTGCTTTTTTAAGACAATGTGAACATTCTTTGGTATTTATTAGTCAATTTCTATAGGAAGCGCGAGCTATTGTAGGACTCTTATGGTAAGCCCTAAGGTATTTTATTTATGTACTTACAAATTTGTTCTAAAACATACATTTACATACGTAATCACTGTTTTAAAATGGTAGTTTTCTGAAAAGCTAATGCCGCACAAATAAAACACAAAAAAATTACTCAACTTTGTCACTTCTCTAAAGCTCAATACCGCACGACAGAAATATTTTGACAATAATATAAAGATACCATTGGATTCGTCAAGATTTGAACTTTCTAAAACTGCCTTCCAATCAGACGTCAGTCTTATAGTTTCAAAAATATAATGGTTTTTGTAAACCCTTGCAATTGGACAGTTTTCAACCAATGAAACAGCACATTTTGTATTCAAGATATCGCTTTCAATTCATTGTATTTGTATAGATATCTTTGTATCGTTTTGTAGACCAAACTTCAATCTTTTGAGTAAACTAGAATTTATTGGTTAGATGTTATTCATACAGCAGTGGGAAGCACAGATTTTCGTTGAATTCAAACCACCGCATGAGATTGCAACGCAAGTCTGTTTCCCATGCTGATCTAAGGGTAATTTTGTATTCCCTTTATCCGCGCGAACTTTGGACAGTTTATTCTAATTTTGTGGAACAAGTAATACCATGTGAAATAGTTTACAAAATGAGAATTTACAAGTAAATAGATAAATTCTATGATTTATTCTCTACACTTTCTTATAATGATATTTCATATTTGGGCAAGGGATATATTCCTAAATTACTATTCAAACTAGGCCTAGTTTTGTTGGCAGTCTTGTAGTACTGGTGTTTTCAAAATAAGAAATTTGAAATTGATAAATATTTCTACACAGTTCTATTTAGAACTAAATTACGAAACTTTTTTACATTCATAAAAAAATTACAAAAACTGTTTGCTACTTTTTATATAGGCCTAGGCCTAAAGTTGAAGTTTTCCTTTCGTTACTGAAGATGTAATGTTTCTTGAGCTAATAACTTTGTAAATTTTACATCAATCATTTTTTTACTGGCATAAATACATTCATTGAACATTTCTCTACAAAAGAGCTACGGAACACTTTCGGATTGGTTTATAATTACTATATTTGGCGAATTTTGTGAAAATATGCTTGCACACGCACCGAAATGGCTTGAATTCGGAAAAACGTTAGCGTGAACAGTTCAAGGGTTAACATTTAATTTAAGCACTTTATAACAATAATTAAGTAACGTAAATTTCAGTTAACCACCATAAACCACTCGAAAATAAGTAAAATTTACAAAAATACTTTGATAGTTGACTAATCTCACCTCAGCTTGTTTAGTAGCCTCCTGTTTTAGATCGTCATAGTAAGCCGAGTCTCCACCTTTATCGTCGTAGTCAGTATTAAATTTTTCTTTTAATTTTAATTTCTTCTCCATCAACTGAGCTTTGGTTAATGGTTCGCTTGATTTCTTCTCCGATTCATCATCTGTTTGAAAAAAAAAGAACATATAACTTAAATTACATTTTTATTTTATTGTTTAAGTCTACCAATAAATACAAATGAAATGTAAAGTAATGAATATTTCCCACTAATAAATTAGAATGCCGCTAATGTCTATATTTATACGAAATAGAGTCAAAAGGTTCTTGGAATTATTACGCAGTAACAGAGCGATTTCGAAAAATAAAAGTCAAAAATTTCTTGAAGTTGTCACCAATGCTATAAATGCACTCCACGGTAAAGAACTGTTTAGTTCAGCAGTAGTTCTTATTTATAAACAGTAGTTCTTCTTTGTGAGTAAATTTTATTCCCATAATCTCATTTTAAGATGTAATTTAAACTCTTCATAAATGTTGACTGAAACCTCTTGTAAAGTATGTGATTTCATTAATATAAAAAGTAAATACAACTTTAAAAATAAATTTCAAAAAGGACTTTGAGAAAATAAAATTACTTGCTATTATAATAACAATTAACTAAATATTTATTTTAAAAAGTTCATAATACAGACAACTAATAATTATTAATAATAATCAATATTTATTGGCAAGTAATGGAAAGCAATCAGAGGTTATAATACATTCAATAAAAAACAGACATACAGTGGAACTAGAATGCATTGGTTGAAACAGACAGGAGAATTGCAATGTAGTAGCAGATCCGCCATGATGTTTTTCAACAGAGAAAGTCGTCATAAACATCAAATCAGCAAGGTGCGAGCTGCTTTGACTGAACTAAAATCACAGTTTATCATGGTTGTAAGCGGAAATATCTTTGTCAGTGTCAATAACTCTTTGTTATATGTAGTAAAAAATTTATTTTTGAAAGTTAGAACAGTTCATCATTTAAATAAACATTAACATTATTGTATAACAGCTGCGTTTTAAAATAAATAGACAAGACATATGTTGGCCCGACTCACATAACCACCATTTATATTAAATGTCCATCATAGTATGTAAAAGATATCTTCCAAGTTCAATAGTTCTTCGTTATATTATAAATCAAAGATAAAGTTGTGAAAGCGGTAACATTTAGTCGTAAATAAACATTTAAAACATTCACACTACAAATTCCGAGCGAGTAAGACGTGTGCACCTCAACTCAGAAAAATGTTGCATTACATTTCAGCACATTATAGTTATTAATGAAAGTGTTAACACTATTTCTTGTTTTACAAACACTATGTGCATACGAAAGACAGCTGATTTTAAAACAGTGTGGTGACAAATAAATTATAAATAACTAATTACTGACAGAACATACTAGGTTTATCTGAGGTTGGTATGTCTTAGTCGCTATTGTTGAATATCCTCAGACAAAATGTGAACCGTCGAAGTGAAAGACAAAAACATTTCCAAGAAAGTAAAAATTTTGTCCGGACAAAAAAAGGAGAAAGTAACGATGGAGGTTTTTTTTACAACAAATTTATCTGAGAGAGGGCGTCATAATGAACAAAGAAGGAAATGCTATGAAAAATGGGTACAAAATGATTGGATTTCGCAACGCGACTTATGGAGGAAAATATTTTGGCATTTCTGATGAAGTGAAACGAAATGTGATAAAACAGCTAAATGGATTGATAAAGTGTTCCCAGGAAAGTTTTCAAAAATTCAAAATTTTATTTTAGGGTGAATATATTTCAATGCGAAAATGTTTCTAAGTTACAAAATTCAGAGCAAAGAAATACTGTAGATGTTTTCTTATTCCAAACGTGACATTTACTATAATTTATCCGAGAGCAAATAGAACTTTATATAATCATCCTTTGTTGTCTAAGAAATGCTATTAGAATGGAGTGCTTGAAAATTTGGCAGAAAATGGTTAAGGTTTTGCTGCAAAACACTATCGTTTATTATTATCCCTGCAAAGGAAAATATTTTGGCCATTCTGATGTCGTGAAGTAAATTTGCAAAAACCAACTAAAGGAGCAACCTTATAGAGTTCCAGATGTGTTTTAAACAATTGTATGAATTTTGAATTGCAGGAGAGGAATACTTAAATGTTAAAATGTTATACGTTCAATAAATAACTTTATTTATAACAGTTCCTCCAAAATCTTTTTGACTTACTGAAAATCAAAATTACTTGCACTTACTTTCGTCATCATCATCTCCAAAAGCGGATGTGTTTTTCTTTGACTGGCCCGAATGTTTTTCCCCTGTTTCGAGGTCTTCGAAATCCCCAAATACGTCTTCATCGAAATCACTCGCATCATCTAATTTGAGCAGCTCGCTCGCGTCTTCTGATTTTTTCCATTTTCCCGTCACAAAGCAGTCTTTGATGAAGCTCTGGACCTAATAAAAATATCCAAAATAAGGTTTACATTATTTATTATTCATTGTTCAGTAATTCTGTAAATAACATACGGAAGGAAAATATTATTTAATCTGACGTTGCCTTCCAGCAACAAACGACAACTCGTCCAATTCGATTTGGGGGGCAGACAGTCTTAAAAAGAGAACATGCGGTTATATACGCAATTCTTGCCGCTTATGTATGCGATTATCGCCGCAGGTTTAAAAAGTATCTCTATATTTGTTTCTGTTTTATTAACTTTTTATAACACGCACACGAAAAAGTACATGGTGAAGTTTTACGTTGCTTAAATGTGTACAACACAACTGGGTCATGCTACTCCCCTTTTTTCAATTATTCCCACCTCAACACCACTATTCAAAAATTGCCTGTTTTATTGCCCCCACACCGTATGTTTGGTTATTTGTAATTTATCTAGAAGGCCTAATAGCATGTTTTATTTATCTAATATTTAGTACTCTTTTTGCATCGGCAATGTACAGCCTGTCAAATTTATATGTTATACTGTAATTATGGTTATTGTCCATATCAAGTATCCGAGTGTTTATACAGGGACAGGCCAGGATGGGAGCGTACAGACTGCAGCAGGTAGGCTGCTGGAGAACAAGATGGCCTGCGATTGGTCACTGCAAAATAAATCAGGTGGAATCTAAGGAAATGGTTAAACATGCCGTCAGACAACATGATTCCACAACTATTTAGAAACCTTTCAAGACAAAAATCTTCTCTAGAGAAGAAAGGGAGTCTGGAAGGAGTTTAAATGGCGGCTGGTTTACAGATGGCTCGAAGGCGGAGACGGGAACAGGGGGCGGAGTCAATGGGGTTCAACCCGAGAGCTCCACCGTCCTGTATCTAGGCAAACATGCTACTGTTTTTCAAGCAGAAGTTTGTGCGGTCTTGGAGTGCATAGAAGAGAATCTTAGAATGGGATACAAAGGTAAAAACATTTTGATTTTCTCTGATAGCCAATCGGCGATCAAAGCGCTAAATTCATATAGAATAATATCTAAAGTGGTGTGGCACTGCCTCTCAGCATTGATAAAGCTTAGAAAGGGGAACGAGGTTTATCTGTGTTGGGTCCCTGTGCATTCAGGTATTGATGGAAATAAGAGAGCAGATGAACTAGCCAGGAAAGGGTCTGAATTTCAGCTTGTGGGCCCTGAGCCGGTGCTTGGGATTTCCTACGGGCATGCCAAAGCATCGGTCGAGATAGGGATGCAGGAGGGCAAAGACAATGCCTGGAGGGATTCAGGAACGAGTAAACTTGCCTGGAAATTGTTTAAGCCTGTTAGGACACATGCTGAAGAGCTCATCTCACTAGGAAGGGAAAACATGAGCTGGGTGGTTGGCCTATTAACGGGTCACGGCCACCTCAGGAAACACCTACATAGAATTGGGATTGCCGAGGAGAGTATATGTAGGAAATGCGGACTGGCTGAAGAATCGGCGGAACACATCCTATTGGAGTGCAAGGCTTTAGGTAGAGCCAGCACAGGGCAGGAAATGGAAACCATCCTAGGAAACCCAATAGGTAGTATCTATGCCTTTATGAGGAAGACGGGCATTACTATGTGGGAATAACTAGGAATTTTAGGATGGCAAAAGATCTATTTGGTCGACGCCGGCGGGGTTCCTTTATACCTTGTAACCTGTGCAAAAAAAAGCATCCGAATAAAAAATTATTAAAAAACTATTAACCAGTTTTTTGAGTCCTGATCAGATATTTATCACCAACATTACATAAATATAAACAAATCATACTTCAGTTGATGTCCAATCTCGCATGTGAGTCATTGGGAACTTAGAAACATCCAGAGCATTCATTGTGTCCCTCTCCTGTTGTTTTTTCTCTTGCTTCTTGGTAACTACGCGGAACAATCCTCCAACTTCATTCTCTTCTTCTTCCGAATCATGTTCCTTAGTGTTTTCTCCCCTAAAAATTGATTCGTTTCCTGAAATAATAGATTAATAATCAGTTAAAATTTATTCGACTTCTCGGTGCAGGGAGAGAATGCACTAATGATAAACTGTTGTTCATAATGTACCAATTGTGATATAGAACAAACAGAGAAATCAAGTTTGCAAAATGAGCTGTGAGTATGGGAATTAGAATTTATATATTTATGATTTAGGAACTCCTATATTTTATGACGATGTCGTATAGAATAGGTTAATTTACAACTTTGAGGTTAGAATACTCTCTGTTTGATGTTATAATTTATTAATGATGGATGTTCAATTTCATTATTATCAATTTGGACTCATCATTTGTTGGTCTGACTCCGGTCAATCAACACGTTTTGACGATAGGTACGAGTTTGTTTTTCTGAGTTTCTTATTGTGTTTTTTGACTTCTCAGTTTCAGCTCTGAGATGTACTATGTAGATGTTTAACCTTTTGCGCTCCATAGGCGAACTCAGCCCGACATCGCTAATTTGCCGTTGCACTCCACTGTCGGACTCATTCCGACACACGTTTTAATATGATTTCTATGTTCTAAACAAGTGTAGAATCTGTGGTTTTCGGTCTAACGAGACTTCAATGTTGTTAAAACAGTTTAGAAACCAGTGACAGATTATATTGGCTGTAGAATATATTTTATATCTCTCTGAAGTTGAGCAGATGTTTGCAAGTCATGGTCGAGAAATACAAGTAGCATCGTCTGTTGTCTTGCGTCTTGTAACTTTTGTTTACGCTTTTTCAAGTGGTATTTATTTTTATTATACGTCATTATTTTGCGGTATTGTCAAATTCTTTTGTGTTAATTTTGTTTATGTAAATAAATGCAGTAATCTTGTTTTTGTTTTATTTTTCTGTTGAGTAGTGGCAACTTTTTAAACTATATGTACCTACCATTATTTCACAAAAATGTTATTGTTAAAATAAATTTTTGAATAAATACAAATAAAATTGACATATTTAAACAGACATATTTACTGTAAAAAGAATTTTCCAAATTCTAATCACTTTTATTACTACTTTAAAAAAAAATTTGTTTTACTTGTTTGACCTAATATATTCAAAATAGGCCTACTCAATAAAAAAATATTGTTAAAGCACAAGACTATATTTTTAATTATTTATAGTAGTCACATTTAGTGTGAAAAAGTATTTTAAAAGATCTAAACTCTATTATTCTTATTTTTAATTAAACAAAATAATCAATTGATTTTTCTGACGCATTATATTCAAAATAGGCCTACTCAATGAAAAGTTTTTTGTTTAATCTTTCAAAAATGTTTTCTTTATTCTCTCGTTTATTCCGAACAAAATGATATATACTATGTTTACTATTTACAGTAATTTTTTGACGAATTTACAAAAATAATTCTTCAAACAGTGATATGTACCTGGTGGAGCAGCCAAGTGTCAAATAAATAGAGTGCAAAAGGTTAAGGTTAGTGTAGGTTAGATTTAGATTGTTTTCTTTAACATAATGCCTAGATCTCTGGGTTTAAGTTCCCTTAGTTTTTAGACACTTGATAACGGGAGCTGATTCGCATTGTAATGTCGTTTATTAATTTTAACTCACAAATGTCTGAATAATAAAATTTTAGGTTACATTTACACATTAATTGTTAAATTCCTGAAGAAGGGTGATTTTTTATAAGCAATTCAATCGACAATGTAAATTAGCAATTCCATTTTTTATGATTTTATTACTTTTTGTGGTTGGAAAACAATGAATGAAGGAATATTAGATTTTTTAATACATACTTAGACAAGTGGAAAGTCTGTCCTGATAAACACGAGGCTGGATAGCAAGCAGCAAGTCAATGAATTTGAATTTGTCTCTTTAAGATCTTTCTTTTGATACTAGTCTTGATAATGTTTGTGTCTGGAAAATTGCATGTATCCATAAAAAAAACAAGCAAACTCTATTTAGAGATTACTGATAAGTTGACGGAAACAATTAACCTTTTAATAAGGATAAATACAGTACGGTAAAACCACTTAACTAGAAATGAAGTTCTAGAATGGGTGGGACTAACACTCTTTACTGAGAGGGGAAAGGGGTTAGAGGAAGTGGTTTGTTAAATAGGAACAAATGATTCACTGTCTACTGGTAGGATGAGACTGTCTTGTAGCCAATCATCTGGCTGTAAGGGTGCACAGGTGTTTGTGCACTATTTCCCGGGAAAAATGGTAAATTTGGCGATCTTATAATTAAACAAATCAAAATATATATTGAGGTCTTACACAAATGTACAGATATATAAAAGTAAAAATCTTGAATAATACAGGCTAGATACTTAGTACGGCATTATTTGTTTTCCAACACAGAAAACATGAACTAGAGCAGTCAGTGAAATTGAGCAAATAATCCGGATTAGTGTTTCAAAAGATTCATTCGTCCCCTTTCCGGTATTAGAAAGCTCGTTTGCTGGTAACAGTTCAAGAACGGGTTCATTATGATTCACAGAACCTCTGCTATTTATTAGTATTGATCAAATGAATGGCTCCATCAAGTGAACTAGATAAATTGAACCGAATCTTTCAATAGATTCAAACTTTGAATCGGAGTCGCCGCACATTTTATTTATTCGTACGATACAGTACAAACTATGGGACGTGGGTAATTCTATTTCAGACAGGGAAAAAATAGGTGATCTTTGACAACAAATCACAATTTTTGGGGACTTTATGGGACTGATAGACACCTCACAATAACAATACACAATGAATGCAAAAATGAAGTAATAACATAAATAGAAGTAAAATATAACCTACCATATACTAGTTTCCATAAATTGGCCGTACTCGTTTGCCTCTCTATGAAAGCGTCAGCTGCTTTCTGAGCCAAGTTACTCTTCCAGTTAACAGCTGTTGTATCTCCCACCTTCTTTTCTTCGCTACAATCATCCGACTCCGAACTTTCTTCCGATTTAATCTGTCCCGATCCCACGTTTTCGTTTTCGCTATAATCATCCGATTCCGAACTTTCTTCCGATTTAATCTGTCCTGATCCCACATTTTCGTCTTCGCTATTGTCATCCGATCCCGAACTTTCTTCCGATTTAATCTGCGTTGAATCGTTTCGGTCATCTTCGTCCGATTCCTCTTCATTCTCATTGTCGGAATCGTCGCTGCTATCGTAGTGGAGCTTTCTATCTCTGTCTTCTCGCTTCTTATACATGTTGGAATCACTATCGATGCCTTCGTCAGATGAACCGTCCGAGAAAGCACTGTCCGCTTGGCCTGTTGAATCCTTTTTTCGTTTCATGTTGGTAAACATGGCTAGGGCTCCTGATATTTTATCCCGTATTTCTTTGTCCTTTTCCGAACCTACTGTACGATAGCTAAACATAGAAACAAATACAGTTTTATAGAAAGTAATTCATAAAAATGGTCAGTGATTTGAGATAAGACGAGGAGTATAAATTTAAATTGTATTTTCTAAAGCATTTAAGCCAAATTTATTTACCTGAATTTAATAGTGTAATAAATAATAGTTGAATAGTGTTGCTGGTTCGGAAGGCCAACATTCTGTTAAGTTTCTCATGAGAAACCTTGCATGGCAAGGCGAAAAGAGTTCAAGAAGCCCGCAGAAAGAACAGGTTCGAAGTGTGCTAGATAACAAACTGACAGTTGCTATCCGGTAGCCAGAAGGTGTACATAACATCTTTAAATGTGCTGTGTTGTGTTTTATATAATTAATGTTAATGTTTGATGACCTCGGTCGAGTAATTTATTATGTCTGGAGATGGGATAAAAGTCCCGAAACGAGTCACACTCGAGGTCACTTGACGGAAACAAAGATAAGAAACTTTCTTCTTCTTTTTTTAAACTAACTTCTGTTAGGATTAATGGAGTAGGATTAAGAACTAAATATAGAAGATACAAATTGTATAATAAAGAATAGTTTAGGATTTACTATTCCAAGACAAAGACATAGAAAGTAGGGTAACATTGGGTAATACTGCTGAATGTTGTGAAATAGCTGACTCGAGCAAAGCACACTTAAAACAGACATACTTGGACAAACTAGTAGGCTATAAAAGTCACAATGACCTAGATACGAGGCAAGTGTTTTTGGAGACAGCCGAAGGCTCTTTTGGGACATGGTCTGTTCTGTGAGACGACGGAGACTCTGTTGATCAGGGGATCGATCTTTGATTGGACATTCGGAGAGAGAGAGTGACGGAGCACGGGAATTCCAGTCGGAACGTACTGAGGGAGCATTGGTAGACGCAGATAGACTGTCCAATTTTCTTGTGTTTCAGTGCAATTAAAGTAGAAGTTCGATCGGTACTATTGCAATATCGGGTCGGTGTCGAGTCAATGTCGTGTCTGTGTCGTGTCGTCGGTAAATGTTAAATCAGCCTATGAATTGGTTTAGTTTCTGTTATTATAATCCCTGAACCTTAGCAATCCATTATTTTGAACCCTGGCAGTTGGGCCGTTATTTCCACCCCTGGTTCTTCCGATTAATAAAATGTCTAAAACGTTACTATTCATTGCTACATTAAATCGTACAGACCTGATATTCTCTTTTTCTTCGGTAACGTTTATTTTGTTCTTCTTCTTTTTCATTGGAGTTTCAAGATCTTCACTCTCACTTTCTTCACTGTCGCTATCATTTTCTCTGTTAATTTTTCTTTTCCTCTCGTCCTTACCGCTTGCCGTTTCCATTCGTTCGGCTTCTTTACTCTTCTCCAGTAATTCTTCGATATCATCGGATTCTTCGTCTGAATCAACATTGACGACAGTACTTTGCTCCTTCAAATCGCGTCCTTCGTCGGCTGAACTCTCATCCTCTTCATCGTCCTCGCCATCGCTGTTGTCATCATCAGAGAAAATTGCTTTTCTTCGAACCCTCCCGTCTTCCAACTCTATTTTTTCTTCTTTAATTCTATCACCATTTACAGCACGTTCCCTAAAACAAAAACAACAAGACATCTAAACAGTACTGAATTATACAAATGAAAACACATTGTTTAGAGCATTCATAACACTAATGTAAATATTATCATACACAGCCTTATGTAATGATTTTTATCTTAATGACAATAATTTTTATTTTTACTTTTCAGTCAAGTTTTTTACTTTCTCCCCCTATACCATAGTATATGGAGAAAGTATTGTACTCGAAAAATTTTCGAGTTTGTGTTTTTGGTGGAAATATCCGTTCTGGGTCCCCCTGAACCTAAAAAAGTGGTTTTCGGAGTGATGTCTGTGTGTGTGTATGTTATCAGACCTAGAGCCTAAACCAGTCGTCTGATTTTGATGAAATTTGGTATGGAGGTACTAATCCACGGTATCTCCAGTCATTATTTTCATTTTTGTGATTTTTTTATTTTAAGGGTAATTTTCCCATAAAAACCCTTAAAATAACGGAAAAATCAACTTTTCTCAAAAACAGCTCTAACGATTTTGATTAAAATTGTATAGTTTATTAGGGACCTAAAGTACTATAAACTATAAAATTTTAATCAAAATCGTTCGAGCCGTTTTTGAGAAAAGTTGGTTTTTCCGTTATTTTATGGGAAAATTACTGTTAAAAATCAAAAAATCAAAAAAATTGGTATTTTGAATTATTATTCTACCAATAATGAGTTCCTATAATGAGGGAGAAAGTATGTGTCAGTTGCCTGATACCGTTTATTTATTTGTGTGATATTTTAAAGATAATGTAATTGGTTGATTTTGAGAAGGGATCGCAAATTTTGAATTCATATTCGATATGGCATCTTTTACTCATGTGCGAAAAACGAAAACGTTATTTCATCGATTTGAAAATCAAAATTGAAATGGCGGCCGTATTCTTAGGGGTGTGCAAGATTGACTTTTTGAATTCAAGACGAGAACGGTACATTGTTTAATACAAATTATCGGAATTGAGAAAAAACGAGAATAGCGTTTTTGGAATAAGACTGGCTACAAAATTTTAATCTCAAGTTGAGAGTGAGAAATATCAAATGAAGGGCTGAGAAGCCAATAAGTGTAGTGAAGTTAGTTTTGAGAAAACTCAGATTAAAGTTAAACTGTCATAATCAAATCCAGGTAAAACCATGATCACTAAAACTAGTATCTTTTTAATTGCTAGGTTCTAGACTAACATAATAACAAAGATTAATTCGATTTTCGTACTCTTATTCTTTGCTATCAGCCAATATTTGATAAAAGTTGTCACTTGTACCCCTGGGCTGTCAACACATGTGAGCTTGACACTAAACACTATGAGAAGCGGCCGACGCACAGTGCCTTGCACACAAACCCCCGTATTGGGAGAATTTTCAATACACAGAGCATTGCGTGCTTCGCATGCCAATGTTAAACCTATGTGCTATGGACGCACACGTGCGTCCGCTTTAAAATATTAGCGATTATTAAGTAGAAAGGTTAAAAAATAAAAAATAAAGTAATTTCATTTTGGCTATAAATATAAAAAATAAAAGGTCAGCTTCTAGCATAGGAAATACGAAATTTGCGTAGCAGTGAACGTGTTAACAGGAATTAGAAGTTATGTAATAAAACATAGGTTACAAGTAAATTACCTATATAAAGTATAGCGACTTGATTCACATGTATCCCTTGGCTTCTAAGCTCAACAGCTCTTCTACGAAGCATTTTTTTCCCCACTAGATCTCAGCATATGATAGACAATACAGTTATATTCTTTGGCCGCAAACATTTTAAAGTGTTGAAGAGCCAGTTTCTGCACTTAACTCCATTATTCAAAAAATGTGTTGCTTCACATGTACCCCTTGGCTTCTCAGCCCTTCAAATACCTTTTTACATCTTTGAAAGGAATATAATGTGTTTGGTGATAAGTTAACTTTTTTTCAATTTGCTATTGCTACTAAGTTTATGAAAGATATTACAAATATACTGTATCTTATAAATGTGTACTTTAATAGTTGACTGTTGATGAATAAACCTTTACACAATATATTCATTTTTATATAATTATACTTATTTTTACTTAAGTAATTAACTGCCATTATTTATTTTACTAAAAACCGAAGGTTTTATAAAACTCAATCTCTACTATGCTAAGTTATTTCTATTCAGTGTCAAGGTAATTTAAATAAGATATTGCGATATCCTAATCACTTCCCTGTTGAGTCGTTTGGAAAACTTCTGTTTATCTTCTTTTCATTCTAATGTAATATTTTAAGTTTTATAAAAATACTAAACATAAAACTCGTTTTAAAACGTATCATTGAGAAAAGCACAACCGAGAAATTAATTTTATTCCTGACAACGAGATCGAGACGATATTGAGTTATTTTTCGTTACTGCTAGAGAGTTTTGAGATGTTGTACAGCAATAATATTCACCATACTTATCCGATCCTTTTTCTAAGGAAAGATAGAAAACCCTACCACCCTCATAAGTATTGATAGTTGTGTACCGACAAACATAACTAAATCATGTATTAGTGACTTCAGAGTATAGTTTCTTGTAAGCACAGAGGTTAAATTTTACATACATTTGAAT
Organism: Philaenus spumarius; assembly: GCA_018207615.1. Classification (NCBI taxonomy): domain Eukaryota; kingdom Metazoa; phylum Arthropoda; class Insecta; order Hemiptera; family Aphrophoridae; genus Philaenus; species Philaenus spumarius. The sequence goes on along the minus strand of JAGFPH010009527.1, from coordinate 12,957 downwards.
TTGTATTATTTTTGTGTTTATTTATACGTAGGCCTACTATATTTGTGTGAGAATATTTGTTTTTAATGTATATCCTTATATTCCATACTTCTAATTTATACCCGGAGGTTATTTCCTTGAGCGTCCGATCGAATGTTAATTTCATACTAGCAATATAGTTTTAGAAGCTAGCCTCAGCAAACACAGATAGTTTTCTGTTAAAAAACAAAATAGAAACACAACTCACTTGACAAATTCTGAATCTGTAATGGGCGCAGTTCCGGAGAATATCTGCACCTGACTGCGAGCAATCTTCTCGTCCAAAGTATTTCTTGTATCCATTAAAGAGCTAACCATATCTCTCTCCTCTTCGTCTCTACCGCCGACCTTAAACATATTCAAGCAGCTGTAATAAACAATACATTAGCCAAACAAGTCAACTTATTGTTTTATTTACGCTAAGTTTTTTTTTTTTTAATAAACCAACCAGTCTGTATCGGTTCAAAACTACTTTAATATCAGTATCAATCAAATTTATGTATCATTTACAAAAACAAAATTTCATTTTAAGACCTATGTTTATTGGAACTTTTTATCTAGGTAGTTCCGGGACACCCTTTATGATCTAAGGCAAATGTAAAATATTACAAAAATAAACTGTTTGTAAAATAGTTTCTTTGTGTCGTGTTATTGTATTGAAATTGTGGTGGGGGACTCGGTAAAATTTATTTAAATCCACCCCAGTGCTCATTGAACCCCTATTATATCTGTCTAAATAGTAAACACTCACTTGATTATGATGCGAATGGCTTCCTGCGAGTTCTATATACACTGCATCCTTGTCGTACACTATGCCTCCCACTCCGGAGAAGGGCGCGTATATGAACCTTTCTTTGTCTACCAAAGATCGCTTCTTCATTTTATCTGGCAGTGGACAAGGGTCGGGTAAGTAGCACACGTCGTTGATCTTCATATCACCACACCCTGTATGAACAAATAATCTGTCATTAACATACAACATGTAAATAAATAACAAACTTCTGTGGGTGTCAGCACGGCGCGGCAGCGATAGTATGTGCGGCTTTCCATCGCTCATATTGGCCGCAGGGAAATCCGGATTTTTCGGAATCCGGATCGGCCAACCGCCCCATTAGTCCGGATTTTTGAGAATCTATTGTACATACAAATTTTAATATCTCAAAATATAATTTTACTACAATGTTTTATTGTAGTTCACGCCAAAAGTTATAGTATTTTAAACAATCTTTGAAATTTCTAAAACTCTAGCCTTAATAGTTTTAAAAATATTTTGTAAAACGTTAATGCAAACCTACTTGTCGGGAAATCAATGTTTAAGTTTTCCTTCATATTTTCTGAACAATTGCACTGTTTATAGACCTACTTCTAGCAGCATAAGTACAGTCCGGGATAATTATTGGCAAGACACTCACGGATAATGTGAAATCCCGGTTAAAGCAATTTGTTATAGTATAGGGCACAAATACAAGGTATTATGCAAGAATTATAAACATAATGGATATACTGTACCTTTAATCACTCCTAAAACGTATACAAAACTACAAACACTGCATTATTTAGATTGAAATAGCAGTACAGCGATATATTATTTACAATGTTCAAACAGGATTAAAATAGTCCGTCAGAGTTTTTTGTTTATTCGCGTTTGCTTCCTTTTTCAAAATTGTGGATCTTATTTTTCGTAACGCGAGCTTGTCACATAATAATGCATCACCTTGACCGTCTAAATAGTCAAGAAAGCCTTCGACGTAACTCAGAGCTGTGCCGTGTGTCACTTTCGGCTAGAGATGTTACATCAATATCATACTGCTACTTAGTAACTGCTACTCGTGATTGCAGTAGCATCAGTTTCGTGTTGGTCGTTATTCGTTTGCTACAAGGCCGCCCGCCCTCCTATCAGCAGAATTTTTTCACTTCTCGCCCCACCACCTCTCTCGTCTCTCGGTCCGGTTGACGATCCCGGTTGAGCCGCAACCAGTATAAACCGATCCCGTTAAATCGGGAGTTGACTGTAACTCATTTATCAACTGTTCATTTTCTAGACACAACCTTCTTTCAGCTCTTCTTTTCCTAGAAAAACTTTGTTATTTCAATAACACATTCATTTTGTTAATGATTAGGCGAATATTAAAAATGCAATGTTTTGTTTTATTCCTCATAACTTTTGTAAAATTGTTTATATTTTAATAAAACTTGCTCCATACTATTCCACAGACTTTTTCGCTACTTCTAGGCGTTACAAGGTTTTGGTAAATCGATTATATCTCAAGATGTATTAGTCCGATTTTAGTTTTTAAAGCAGATTCGGATTGACAATTGAATTATGAATAAGACGTGATATTTGTATATACGTAAACTCATAATTACAATATTTATAGCGAATCAAAGTTGATAAATTTTTTCCCGATTTACCGCTAAACGGTTATACGCTTATAACTTTACACAGAAAAAACTACTGCATAGATACAAATTCAAAACAAAAATTCTCTTTCAGTTATACCAACCCCCTTTAAACTTTAGAATACACTGTGCAACCAATAAGAAGCTATTAAACTTACCAGGTATATGCACACTGTTTGTCTTGTTGAGAGGAATTCCTCGCACATATCCGTACAAACAGACAGTCCTATCTACTTTGGGATTCTGGCGGATGAACTCAGGACCTGTGATGTCTTCCATTCTGTCAGCTGAAACAAAGTTCCACACAATTAATTCAGAGACTAATACAAAAAGAAGACATTGAACTACAGACTAGTAGACTGATAAAAGCTGTATAATTTTAGGCACAAGACCAGTTGTTATAGATCGTATATTATGTACTAGGGGAGACCCCTGCGTGCTTCGCACGCCAACCCCCAATGGAACTTTTTAAAAACATATGTTATGTTTTATTTATAATAAAGTGTATTTTTAATAATAACCTCAAAACTAAGATGGTAAATAATGTTAAATGTTCAAATTAAATTATTTCTTATATTTTATAACAGCAGTTATAATAATGGTTAAAAGAACCAGCAAGGCTCAGATCTACACTTTAAAACCCTAACCTAAAAGCTGGAAATACAAAAATAATTGCTTCAAATTTTGAAATCAGCTGTTAATGGAAATATTGGAGCTAACAGCTATATTATCTGTTCAATTGGTTGCTATAGTAATAAATGTAAATACATGTGTTGATTTATCATTCTGGGCCTAACCTAAGAATTTTTTCCGACTAAATTTACAAATATTGGAATAAAAAAATGTTTTTATTGAAATTAATTATAGCCTATGTTACTCATGGATAGTGTAGCTTTTTATTAGTAAAACTGTTTTTTCAATAGGTTTAGTAGTGCTAGAGATTACCCCCTACATACAAACAAACAAACAAACAAACAAACTTTACCTCTTTATAATATGAGTATAGATGAGGAATGACATCAACTATTTAATTATTGATATAATATTTAGATTAGGCCAAGTTTACGAGGTATGCCCTTCGGACGAGCAGCGTGTGTCTTTAGGAAAAAATGCTACACAGCCCAGTCACATGACATCTCTTCTCCCATTTCTACCGCCGATTGACGGCCAACGTCTTTGTTCATATCGGATCGTGCATTTTCAATCAGTCGGAGAAAGGCTTATCGTTTTAAAAAAAGCAACGTATTGTTGGGAAATTTCTTGTTAAACACAGAAACTCATAATTTGTTAAAACAAGTATACTCTAATGAATGTTTATCAAACAAACAAATTTTTAAACGGTTCAAAGAAGGACTAGAAGAGTTTTAAGATGACCCACATCCAGTATGACCTTTCACGGAAACATTGCAAGGTTCGGAGATGTAATCTGAAAATACCGTCGGTTGAGTTACTGAGATCATAGAAATTTTAACTTTAAACCAATAAAGATTTGTAGCAAAGAAAAATGTATGAACGCTGCGGAAAAGTTTGAAATTTAAAGTAGAAAACCACAACAATGAACACCAATTATTATATGACCAACTGAATTTCGACTTGAACACCCTATAAGCGAGACAGCGATATCAATCCAGGAAGCCTACAGCAAATAATAGGTCCGAGTACGCACATTTAACGTACAGGCAGTCGACGTCCAGTAGCCATAAGGTGTACACCTATTAACTGTGTTTTATGTGTTTGTGACTTTTTACTTAATGTTTGACGACCTCCATTCAACGAGGGATTTCTGATGATGGGGTAGACATCCCGAAATGAGTCAAATAAATATCAAAAAGAGGTCACTGACATAAAATATTAGGTATTGTACTATTAAATTACAATTAGAGACCTTGACAACAGAAAAATGAAGTAATTATTATACTTATTTCTAACTGTGAGTAATCAATTACTAATGTGCACACAATTTATTTGAATAAAAAAGGTGATTCCGTTTAACCCTACAACTGTTTAAGTGCTCAGTTTGAGCAGTCGTGGGGGCGTGGCACTTGGCCAGGGCGTACATTGACAACTCTACTTTGTATTGAATATTTCACTTACTAAAAATCATCCAATTGCAATAAAACAAAAACCGTTGGAAAGGAAATGATTTAAACTTTAATTTGTGTACTTACAAATTTGTTCTAAAACGTATATTTACATACGTAATCACCGTTTTAATATTGTAGTTTTCTGAAAAGCTAATGCCGTGCGAATAAAACTCAAAGAAATTACTCAACTTTGTCACTTCTCTAAAGCTCAATACCGCTCGACAGAAATATTTTGACAATTAATATAAATATACCATTGGATTCGTCAAGATTTGAACTTTCTAAAACTGCATTCCAATCAGACATCACACTCTTATAGTTTCGAAAATATAAATGTTCTTGTAAACCCTTGCAATTGGACAGTTTTAAACCAATGCAACAGCACATTTTGCTTTGAGATATCGTTTACAATTGGTTGTATTTCTATTCATATCTTGATATTGTTTTGTAGGGAAAACTTCGATCTTTCGTTTGGTGTAAACTAGATTTTACTGGTTAGATGTTATTCATACAGCAGTGGGAAATACAGACTTTCGCAGAATTCAAACCACCGCTTGAGAACGCAAAGCAAGTCTGTTCCTACGCTGATCCCAACGGTCATTTTATATTCCCTTTATCCGCACGAACTTTGGACAGTTTATTCTAATTTTATGGAACAAGTAATACAATGTGAAATAGTTTACAAAGTGAGACTTTACAAGCATACAGATAAATTCTATGATTTATTTTATTGCGAATTGTTGAAAATATGCTTGCACATACACTGAAATGGCTTGGCGTTGCAAACAATTTAGCATGAACACTTCAAGGGTGAAGACATCAGATAGTTAGCAAACAAAACTCCTCATTTTTCCATAGCTTAAAAAATACAATTAAACTCGCAAGGTGCACAGACTTACCTAACATGTACGGATGAGTTGTTTGCCAAGTGAGAGGACGGAACTTCATCACGGAAATAAATCGACCCAAGTTGTGAACTTCATGCCTCAGGTATTCATCATGGAGTATTCCCGACAAATAGAACAGTTTAGCTCCCGCGTACACTTCAGTCCAGAATCTGTGCTTCAGCGTTTTCTTTGTGCGTTTAAGTATTTTAGTGTGTTTTAGCATGTCCAGATGTGTCAACACTCCTATTATTTTAGGCATGCCATGAACCTGAAACCGTAATTCTTTTGAGTGAGTATTTTTAAAGAGCGAATATTCATCATCCTTAAACTATTTGAAACGGTAATAGTTTATTCGTACAATCAAATTTGATCAGCTACGCATACAGTACGACCTCGATAATTTGAGCTAATTGGAGCTGACTGTACCTCGAACTATAAAAAACTCGGAATATGCGGAGAAATTGACAAAGAATAATATATGTTTTAATTAGACAAAATATTAGAATATTTTTTTTAGTAGAAAATGTTTTGATTTTATCTCTGTTACGGCACAATTCCCCTACAGATACTTCACCGACACCGTACTCAGCTGCAAGTTTCTTCAAGGTTTCACCATTTCCAATATTTTCAAGACCTCAAATTTTTTTAATTGGCACAAACTTTCTTTTAGCTTTTCCGCTCATTGTTACAAAAACTCAATCAAAATTAAAACTTTTTTAACAGAAACAGTAAAGAATGCACTCACTAATCGACAATATTATGCAACACCGATATGCGTAGCGCGTGTATTTCCGTGGGAAGTAACCGTTTACTATTGAAATTGAACACCGATATGCGGAGCGGGTGTAGGCTTCCATGGGAAGTGACCGTTTACTATTGAAATTAACTATTTTTAGAATAACAAGAGGGGGAGACAGTCAAGTATGGGGTATAACCGGCGTCGGCGAGAAACAATGTTGACTCATTACCTACCTGCGAATGGTGGTGTGTCGCCAAGTTGAACACAAGCCAGCCACTTCGATTCCTTGTCATTTTCAAAAGACTAGACGGCATTTTAATCATACAATGGGGCGGTGATAACAAAGTAACTTTCAAGTCTCGCTACAATCAATGTTTTAAAATTGTCAAAAAAGATGTTTTTTATTTTGCAAACACAGCTCGAAATACCCGGACCCTCGAACTGCAGCGAATCGAATTATCTACTGTAGTTCTACTGTAGTGAAAAATATAGTTAACCACAAAAACATAAACAGATGGTAGTAGAAATAATAGATATTATGGTTAACAATTATAAATTTGTTCAAGTAGTTGTGGTATGACTAGTGGAAACCTTCATGCTTTAATAATAAATAAAAAATGTACACGAAACTGAATTTAGTCAACTGATTAAGTAATGCCAACAAACCTGACAAATGTTGAGAAATTCAAAAATTTCCATTTCAAATCCAAAAGACGCATCAATGAGCAAAAGAACTAGATCAGCAACTTTTGCTAAATCAATCATGCTGTTTACATCGTTGTTACATTCAATAAAAGTTATCCTTCTTCTCTTTCCTAAAACATAAAATATTTCACAATCCAATATTAGATTATCTAAGATCCAGTTAGAAAATATATTATAACTAGTAAGCCCCAGTGAAAAATCACAGGCAGATTAATTAGATACACATCAGAAATACATCATTTTACTCTCATTATCGACCACATTTTACGCCCGATTTGGTACATGGTTTTCTAAGTGGCTTGGACGAGTTCATTAGTCAAAAAATCCAACTTTTTTAACTGGAAGTAAATTTTTCTTGAGATTTTTCATGTTGGAATAAAACTTTTTTGGGGGTTTTATCTAAAAAAATTAATATAGGCGATTATTCTGCACATTTTGTTTTTTTTTACACGACCAATATAGCTAGTCTGGTTCCCCCAAAATCGATCAAAACGTAAAATACCATAAAAGTACTCGGGTGAAATCCACGAGGGGGGGTGGGGATGGAGCAGCTTCTGTTAAAAGGTCGACGGCCGGTAATGAACCGGACTTATGGACTGCTAGGAATGAAATATACACAATACTTCATTATAGGCTACTAAACCTATATAGGTGGCCGATAAATAATCTGCTTAGTGCTAGAAGCAATAAACTGTCAGGTAAAACTACTGAATGCCATCCGATAAAACCGAACAAACTGTCACGGATAATTTTGCACAGTGTTTTGTTGCCAACAATTATTCTGCATTTTGTCTTTGTATATCTTTGATGATTTACCCAGCATAATTAGTAGAAGGTACACAGATAGTGGGTTTTTACCAATTTACTTCACTCCAACCTACTTTCTGTATAATACCACAGAAAGAAATAAGAACCATCTCAATCTACTGAGTAGTTATTTAGCGGAAAAAAAACTGCGCCTCCTTTATAATATACAATTGAACTTGGTTATAGCGTCAACAAAGGGACCAACTTTGATGGGACCCGCCGGAGGTTTTACGTGTGACAAAAAATATGTAGTTTGTTTATTTCGCGGTTTGATTCTGAGAAGGGAGAAAATAGGCGGCCCAAAATAAAATAAAAGAGGGAATTCTAACACTTTTCGTGTTCTGAGTAAACTGAATTCAAAGTTTGACACTGATATTTTGTAGATTTATGACGTTACAACCGAGAGGTTAAATTATTTATTGACGCTAAAACAGGGGTTTATAATAATGTAAAAGATAAGGATTTGACAAGACCTAAAAAAAATTACGCTATGTCCGAGTTGACGCATTAGCCGAAGCCGTTTTAAAATCAAGTTCAACTGTAGGCCTACTCCTATAATAAATTATTTTAGTAGAGATATAGTGCAATAAAAAAATGTAAACAACAAAGCAATTTTTCCAATAAAAGACATAAAAATTTTTAAAACTTATTCTCAATACTATAGTTGAAATTTAAAAAATTTCCAGCACATGGTTTGAAACATTGGCACTATGGGACAATATTTCAGACGGAATTTTTAACTGTATCTATAACACATAAAGCTGAACAAGAATTTACTGTATTGTGGAACATTATGTTACCTGAAATAACCGTAACTGGACCCTTAATGGTAGTCAGAGGTTGTTTGCTAAAACTTTTTATAAGGCAGTGGATGAGCGTTGTTTTTCCTACTTTCGGCGGTCCAACTACAACGACCATTATAGGCGGAGGTTCTAGAGGAGTTCTGTCGACAACTGGAATATGCTGCTTCTTAGTCCGAATATCCTGTGTCCTAAAGAAAATCATAATTAAATACAGTTTTCTCTTTCTGTTTTTCTTAAGCTTATATTTCTGTTTTATTCCAATCAAAATTTTAAGAGAAACAAACTTAGAAGAGAGGTGAGGGTATAATTTGGGTTCAATTTGTACATTAAGATCATTCATTGGAATTTTTTAATAACTATTAATTTCACTTGGATGATGCTTTGGACCAATCTTTTTTCCAAAAATCACCCCAAGGTTACAATTGAAATAAAATGTTAGCCCTGGTTGACAGAGCTTTGTTTTATTACTTTTTATAAATGGGTAAACTTGATCAAATATTATGGTGGCTATTTATTTATTTTCGCAGGATCCCTACGCTATATATGGAGTTTAAATAAAATACTTCCACACATTCTCGTTGACAAATGAATAAATTAACAATGATGAAGTATTTTAATCAGCTGATTATTGAACCATCACTGAATCTAAAATCCATAAGCTGAGTTATCCCCTAAAAATCCAATTACACCCCATTTTCCCCTCCATAACATAATTTTACAAAGATAAGATCTGCACCAATAGATTATTTTTTTCCTAAAAAATACAAAAAGAGGGTTTTATACGTTAAAAAAATGTAGGCCTAAATTGTTCAAGAAAATTACATCGTCTATTATATGGTTAGGCCTAATTAATTTAAATTTGTTCACAGCTGGCCTTTTCACTTTTGAAGAAAAAAATATCTAAACGTTTAGTTTACATTATACCTAAAAATTATTCCAACATATACATTAAACGGACAAACTTTACATTATAGCCTAGCCTAGGCTACTCAAGTAGGCCTATACTAAACTCAAAGAATAACACAGTCATGAATTTATTTATCAGAATGTGTGTTTAAATTTATTCTATCAAATATAAAACATTGTATATGCAAAGCTTTTTAATTTATTATATGTTTGGTACTTACGTATTATACGGAGGCCACTATTTTTGGACGTTTTTTATTACATACTATTTTTAGTAGCCTACCGTAGTAACCTAGCGACTAAACATACTGTGACTAAAATAATACGTTAGAACTTTAGGCTTTTTTTTTATTATTCCTGCTTTTCTGATTGTTTACTAAAACAATGCCTAACCTAGCAACGTTTAAAAAAATAGTGGCCTCCATATAATACGTAAGTACCACGTGTTTTAAATAAAATATGATCAATTAAATAAGTTTTTTCTAACTGCAATATTAGTAATTTAAACAATAATAGCAATCCAGGCTGAAAAATACCAAAAAGTGAAGCACAAGAAATATTTGTGAAAATAAACAAGCAAATAGGCTTTAAATAATATACAAAATATTAGCAAAATAATTATTAACGTACCTTCTGAACTTTCGTTCTGCTCTAACTGCAGAGTTAAATGTAAAAGCTTTCGGGTTCCGTTGCTTATCTGTCAAATCTTGAACATGTTCATTTTTTGTTTTCTTTTTTTCTGCTTTACGACCTAAACATTTCTTTAAATTAGGCATACTTTCAACATATAATAGTAGACAACGCTAAATGTACAATACATTACCCAAAAATGAGACATAATTTGATAAGATTTTACACTTTCGAAGGCTATATAAAATACACTAATCAAGTGTTTAGCTTTTATATTTAGCCTAGATAAACTTTTTGAAGGCATCTAGGTTTGATTTAGAGTAGAAGACTTGAAGATTCAATGAAGAACGATATAAAAACTTACACACTACTATGAGATGCTTCTGTATTGAAAGTAATATAGCTTATAATATTTGTAAAAACAACCTAAGTGTAATCTTGTCATAAGTTATGCCACAAAAATGTATTCTTTACATTAAATATAAGAAAACTTATGGTCTTAATCTTATAAATGATTATGCTGCCAGAAAAAGTTACATGGAACAGCCAATTGTAGGGTAGGCCTATTGACGTAATTTGTCCTTCTAAACTGACTTCATGTGATCTGTAGATGGGTACTTAGATTACCCGAAACCGCGGTAATCACAAAGTGATTTTAGGATTGGATAAGACAAAAAAGCAGGTATTGTAACCAATTTAATTTATTGACATATAACTTATTACTTTCGCCAAAATCAGTTAATAAACTAGGCCTATCACTGTACTATGCATGTCAAGCTATTACGTTGCTAGTAGGCCTACATCATATATTTATCTCAATATGCTTCCAAACAGCTACAATTTGTACATTTCCGAAGAAAAGGTCATTGGCTGGGATACCATGATATCGATAGGGTTGGGGTGAGTGTCTTATTACTCTAATTTTGCCCAATCTGGCACATAATGGGGCATTAAAAGATTAACTTTGAACTTTTGGCAGCATAATTTTTAATTACCACACTGTACCAATTACTTGACCTACCTGCATGGCGATCTCTATGAGGTTTTCTTTTATCTTCCTTTTCTTCATCCATTTCAAATATTGATAGCTTATAACCTAGCCTAGATTAAAAACTTACACAACAAATCAAAATTCTTGGTAAAGATTCAATTTCAGATCGAGTTTTAAACCCTTGTAGGCCTATATAAAACTTACTAATTGTTAACCTGCAATTATTTATTTGTGTAACTGAATCTAAATGTCAACATGGATTAGCCTATGCCTAAGTTAGGCTTTTAAGTTGTGGCTTTATATTATAGCCAAAAATGGCTAAATAAAAGTTTGGTTAATGAACAAGAAATAACCTTCTAATTTGTAGTAATTCACTTTTAAAAACAAAATATTTCTAATTCATTATGATAAATGATCACACACAACACTTAGACTGCATTATTAGGTTAGTTTACTCTGCTACAAGAACAAGAACTTTGATTTGAACACAAAAACACATGGCTTGAAAACTGAAAACAATCTGTACTCTGTACAGTATAACTAATTTCACCAAGATCATAAAGACATCGCACAATAATCATGATACTAGAACGGCATTAATATAAAGAACACGCCTCTACTAGATTATTTATCTCTATACTTATTTATCTAGTCTATTAAATAGTCATAAACTGAAATGAATAAAATATAATGACTGTTGCTAAGATTTTATTATTATTAAGCTATGTTATTCTCTAATGGATATTGTTTCGGAACTTCTATAGATTATAATATATTTTTATTCTTATGTTGCAAGTACTTCCTGTTAAGTTTTTAAGGAACAATGAAACAAAAAATTCTTGTTACACTTTCAAAATGAAATATTGTTAGAACAACTAATGTCTACATGTTTCAAGCTGTTAATTATCTATAATCAGGCAAAACATTATTGTAATAAAATAAGATCAAATTTGAAATGCAGAACTTCTTTTAATTAACCTTATCTATATATTAATTTGAAAAGGTTTTTTGTAATCCGAGTGAAATCTCGAGTTCTATTGGGCCGATTGACATGCGATTTGTGTTAAATGAAAGGTAATTAGCTCTATATTTGCCCATTTTACTTGGATTTTAGTAATTACATCACTAAATTTTCAAAAAACGGAAATTAAAATCTCTTATGGCAATTTAACATGGGAAAATTGTTTAAGCCTATTCCAAGTGAGATCTCGAGTTCTATTGGTCCGATTGACATGCGGTTTGTGTTAAATGAAAGGTAATTAACTCTATATGTGCCCATTTTACTTGGATTTTAGTAATTACAGCACTAAATTTTCTAAAAACGGAAATTAAAATCTCTTATGGCAATTTAACACGGGGAAAATTTTTAGGCCTATTCCAAGTGAGATCTCGAGTTCTATTGGACCGATTGACATGCAGTTTGTGTTAAATGAAAGGTAATTAACTCTATATTTGCCCATTTTACTTAAAATTTTACTATTCCATCATTTAATATTTTTAAAATGTAATTTAAAATATTTTCTATTCAATAACATTGTATTTACTGATCAACTGATTATAACAGCACATGTTTTATTATCATCTGGAGTTCTATTGGACATAAAAATATATAATAGCACAGATCAGCTGATTATAACAGCACATGTTTTATTATCATGACATGGTTAGTTTATGTTGTAATTTACTTTATTGAAGTAGGTTATGTTTAATTTTGCTGTTGCTTAATTATGTTTTTCTGTTTATAGTTCAATAGTTATGGAGGTGAACGGATAATTAGTGATGATGAAATTGTCTTTTTAGTAAATTTAATAAATCAATTTAAATAAATTTAATAAATCAATAAATGATGAAATTGTCTTTTTAGTAAATTTAATAAATCAATCTCTTATTAAATCAAGGAACTAGGCCTACATTAATTGCAAAAACTTCCCACAGGTTAACTAGGGTTCCAACAGGGAGTTGGGGAGTGGGGGGTTGGCGTGCGGAG
>JAGFPH010009526.1:29162-46402 GCA_018207615.1 Philaenus spumarius | reverse complement strand
TTTGATATTTGTAGTACTTTAGTTTTTATGTCATTTGGACTGGTTGCATTTATGAGGATATTTTCAAAGAAGTATAGCATTTTTGTGAGATAACAACTATATGACCAAACGATTATTAATTTTTAAACATAATTTGGGGAGCGTTTTTATTTGGATGAATTAAAGATCAGACGAGTTACTTTTGTATTTTTGTTTTGCCTATGATATATATGATTTTGGATTTTAGTATTGTTGTTTTGTTGAAATGTGTTAGTGCCAAATGCTTTTTGTTTCATGCTTGAGATAAGATCGATGCTGGTTAGATAAAAAATAATTCAAAGTACCGTACTTATTTCAAGAGTAATTGATTTTTCATGGTAAAAATTTTAACTGTTTAAAGGTAGTTTTTGATTTTTTTTTTTTTAAACTAAATTTTGATTTGGGGAAGTGTTGGTAGATTTTTGGGAATTTTTGTTTTTGTTTGTTTTTGAATTGGCTGTAGAGTTGGGTCTTTCATAGATTGTATTATTTTTGACTTTGAGCGGCAATACAAATGGTATTGTGACATGATTAACTTACGGTATATTTGGCACTTTCATAATAAAGTGATTGATGTATACTATATATGTACGTGGTATAATATCTGTATATTTATAGATGTGTGTGATATTGTTTCAATTAAATGTTTAAAAATGTGTTAGATGAATATTATAAGCAATATTTTTTTTCAAGTGTTGTATTTCAAGTGCAGAGTGTACGAGGTGGTTGTTAAAGGCGATAGAGTTTGTGATCAGCGATTTGTTTTTCTTATTTCCTCGTGAAAAATAGTCTTCTCCGGTTTGACCTACTATATTTGGCAGCATATGGCTGTATTTGCGATTGAGCTGGATTTAGTAAGCTTAGTTGAGAATACAGTGTTGCCAAGTAGTGCGTCTTCTTTGATTGTTTGTATGCGCCGTCAGCTTTGGAATTCACAAACGTTGCGTTTTGTGCGTATGTGTTACGAGTTTATGTACACACGGTGAGTGTGATGAACTTTCGTGTTAATTTGACTTTGAAATAAGTCGAGTGGCTTTGTTGTTTTACTTGCCTGGATATTTGGGATATCAGAACGCGAATGTTAGACGAAAGATAATTTGTATGACGCGCGAGTAGAGATGCCGCGTCGATAATATTTGTGACGCCTCGATAATAGTTTCGCGTATTAATGATATTTTTACGGTAAATATTGAATGATAGGTTTCTGTACTGGCCAAGCTCAGGAATTTGTGAGCGTTGCAGTTTTGAGCTGTAAGTGTTACAGCGTGTTTCATAGCGAGTCGGGATTGACTCATTTTGCTGCGTCAGGGAATAGACTCTTGTCAGTTTATGTAGGTTGAAGGTGTTTAACTTTTAAAGACATTAAGGCGTTTTAGTCGACGGATATTGCTAGGTAAAGCAAGCGGTTAACGAACCGGGGTATGCTGATACGGCAGTACGGCATTGTTTCAAGGTTTATGTTGTTGACCATTGTATGTTGTTTTATGCATGTTTTGCTGATGAGCGAATTCGGCAGTTTTGGGCAAGGCCAAGTTCATTTCTGCTGTAATGAGAGCAGAATATTCTTACGGTACTGTTTATGTTTGTATATAAACTCATGCGTTTTGGAGTTTGTGAGATTAGGGGTTTATGTTTATTGAATCTCACATGAGTTGAGTTCATGGAGTGTATGAGCTATGAGTTTATGAGTTTAATAAAATGTTTTTGTAGATTTGTTTATGGTATAATGTGTGATTTAGTTTTTTTGTGATTATAAGACAGAGTGCACTACGGTGTCGGTACATGCAAGGCTGTAGAATTTTGGGGGTCTTTTCGCAAATGGTAATGGGTGGTTTGCTGGGTCTAATGTGATAGACTTGAATATGGCGTTTTGCTCAGGTTCAGACTGTGGCGGTCAATGATCAGTATGTTGTATGTGTACCACCTTTAATTCTAACTTTTGAGTTTGTTGAAGGAAGTTAGCATAGCTACGGGCATATTTGCATCAGCATACTTGCGATACAAGATGTGATGGCGTCAACTGCCATAGTAGATATGAGGAGAGCCACGGAGAGGATGCAGCAGCAGCGGCGGCCAAAGGACCGAGAGTAGATCTTCTGGGACCGTTCTTCAGGAACCTCTACCTTGAATGTTGCGGCGTGGCAGCAAACAGCGGACACGGTGTAGAGGTAGCGATCGGTGCCCACGGATCTTGCGGTGTGTTGGATGCCTCGACAGCGGATAACGGGTCGCTATCAGAAGAGTGCGCCGGATTCCCCCTACCCAAAAACTTTCTGTTTCCCCAAACCCAGTAATATTTTTTCGAAAATATTGGACAATGTTAGTATTAAGTATATGATTAGATTATTGTGTTATTGGACGTTTTTAGGAATGGTATTTTGTATTTTGAGTTTTGTCAATTTTGTTGTGAATGTTTTTTATTGAGTTGTATATAGATGTATGTGTGATGTACCTGTTACGGACTACCCTCAGATGTAGGGCAAATGTCGAGGACGACATTTTTTGGGGCTCCGGTAATGTTATGTTTTGCAGGAATATGTTTTAGTATTTTAGTTATTAGAAATAGTATTTTGAATGTTAAGGTTTTGACCAGTAAGACGGACAAGGAAGTACGGTATAAACACGGAAATTGTAGCGAGGTCGCGCGAAGAGTTCGTTAAACGCGGAACACGGAACTCGCTTTGCTTTGGTTTGCTTTTAAGATGACAACAAGGAAGCTAGACGGGTTATAAAGTATAATCCGAATCTAGAATCGGGGCCAGAGGATTGTGGTCGATAGGCCAGAGTGGACTGGTCGGGTGACCAGTGAGAGGCTGCGAGTTAGGCCAGTCTGTTAAGGTGTTGGGCCGGTAGCTAGGCCAGTCTGTTATTATCGCGTGTGGCCGGTTCGTCGTGCAAAGTGCGGCCAGGAAATCGGGACTTGGAATTCAGCTCGAGATTTGGACCATCGAGATACCTGTGAAGACATCAAACTAAGTGAGCAAACCAAAGTATTTCAGTCTATAGTTAGAGTCACGTATTATTCAGAGTTTTGGGATCATTCAGATAAAAGTAACACGCTTTAGTTGCCAATACCGTAATCCAGTCTGTCTTATAAAGGTCAATACCTAGTATAAGAGATGTATGTAGCATAAGTGTAGCTAATGTGAGAAGTTGTGTGTTATCTATAATTGTAAAGGCGTACAAATAAATTAATGTTAAAATAAGTATTTCCACTGAACCGCTGATGCATTATTGTTATTGATCTGTACCTTTGTTGTTAATATAGTAAAGTAGAGTTTGAACCCGGGTGTTAAGGGAACAAGAAATCTTAAACCTATCAAATTGTAAAAGTTATTAGCTCAAGAAACAAAAAATGTTCAGTAACGAAAGGAAAAAGTTCAAATTTAGGCCTACATAACAAGTAGTAAACATTTTTTGTATTTTTTTCGTAAGCGTAAAAAAGTTTTGTAATTTAGTTCTAAATATAACTGTATAAAAACATTTATCAATTTCAAATTTTTTATTTTGAAAAAAACAGTTTTTATGTTCCAAGTACACGACTGGTAACAAACCTAGGCCTAGATTGTAACGTCATTTACTAATATATGCTTTGCCCAAAAATGAAATATTATTATAACAAAGTGTAGAGGATAAATCAAAGAAAATAACGGTATACTCGTCTTTCCTTAGTTCACAAAAGTGTTTGAGTTATATTTATTTGAATAACAAAATGATATCAATCTAATGAAAAGCCGCTACTCTACACGCTGCATATAGGTCCCCCCCATTTGTATAACGTGAGAACCCACGCGCTTGACTTTCTCACTAGAACTGACATTTCAACTGTCGACTAGACAGATATAAAACTGGTTATTTCTGGATTACTTACTACCGTTTCAAACTCCAGACTTTGCTCTACAAAATCGTGTAAAGAAATCTGTCAAAACATAAGGCACTGCCTTCACAATATCGATTGACAATTGGCCTGTTTATTGGTTGAGAGACTGTCCAATCGCAAGGGTTTACAGTAATTCTTCAATAAAATAGTAATTTTACAGTGACGTCTGATTGGAAGACACCAACAGAAAGATAAAATCATGACGAATCCAATGGTATCGTTATAATTGCCAAAGAAATATTAGTGTACGCTGTCTTAACCGTTGAAAAAGTGGGAAATAACAGTACAATTGTATGCAATTCGCACACGGAAAGAGCTGTAGACAGATTTGCATATTTTAAAACGATGATTACGTATGTAAATATACGTTTTCCGAAAAAGTTATAAATACAAAAATTAAAGTTTGATTCATTTTCTTTCCAATGGTGCCAGTTTTATTGTGATTGGATGATTCTAAGTGGGTTAAATTATCGCTTATGCAAATATATGCAAATTCTTGATAATTGTCGAAATAGCTGTATCTTGCGCCTGAGAGAACGTCACTTTGGGCAGTCTGCCACTGGGAGGGTTAATTAATTTGGCTTGATTAAAGTTTACTTTTAAAGTTTTTATCTTCACACTGCTCATTTTGTATAAATAATCCCCCCCATTACTTCTCATAAACTATCCACTTACTATTTATATTTTACTTTTCTTATAAACTATTAAACATTTAATTATAACAATATTATATTTTTACAAAATTATTTAAAATTGCAACGAATTCAATCCGTTGTACTCTGTCAATAATCGAGAGGGAAACATATGGTTAACTGGTGAAATCTATGAAAACATGGTCAAAGATGTGAAAAAAGACATCTACTGAATTATCAAATGAAAAACTTAAGTCCAAATAAAAATAAAATACAAATGATAAAAAGACATACATAGGCTTACATGTTCCAGTAAACATGTTTTTTTAAGAAGTCCATAAGTGTTTTCTGTGTAACGGAACCAGCTCCCTTGAAATAAACAAACGATATGCAGTATGACACTCGCGACGTTTTAAGAGCAAGGGTTTACTTGATACTGAATCAAACTACTGTATTCACAAAAATTAAAGGTGTTGTGTGCGAGGGGGGTAAGCCGGATAGGGTAAAAGTTAGACACAATAGAAGGTCGGACAGAAGCAGGTATAAGCCTAGCCAAGATAAACAATAATCACAGACGTCTGTCTACTTTTAACTACGCTACTATTATTCAAGTTATTTGTTTGATTGTTTATTTAGTTCACTACTTGTAAATAAATTAATTATGTATTTATTTAGATAATCTGTTATTCTCTTGAATTAACAGTACTTGTACCGGCCAAAATACCTTAAAACGAAAAAAATCCTAATCGTATTGATGATTAGCAAAGCATTGGACTTACTGTATTGTACAGAATTTAATAATGATTAAAAATTGTGTGTTTTATTTACCGGAACCTTTTTTGATAAACCATTATGTGACTAATATAATTACAGTGCAGTAGATTTGCGGATTTCACGTTGTGTGGTTACTTTAACGTATGCGTCTACCGCAAACCGAACTTTTTACATTTTTTCTAATACCTCGGTTAACCCGGAATGCAGTTAGTCGAGGCTCGGATAACCCCGGCTCTACTGTATTACAATATAAATAAACGGTACCAGGAACTGGCACATACTTTCTCACAAACATATTTAAATTACTAAACAGATTCACTGTGACTTGTAGGGTGGGGTAGGAGAGTTTTTTTTTATTAAAGTTGGAGATTAACTAATAAATATTATTATTATTATCTAGAGAGAAAACTATTCGATCGATTTCGAACAAATTTGCACCAAACACGTCAATTAGGTCTTTATAGATGCACAAAAAAGGTTTTGATAAAATTTTAAAGACAACCCCCTTTATGGCCAAAAAACCCCCAAAAATCAGTTATTATTATTATTATTAGCTAAACGAGAAGTTTTAGAAAGATGCGGGTTTTTGCATATGGTAGGGCACATTAAAGGCTACAAATAAGCCAAATTTTATCAAAATCGTTAGAGCCGTTTTTTTATAAAAAAATAACTGATTTTTTGGAGGTTTTTGGCCAAAAAGGGGGTTGTTTTTCAAAATTTTTCAAAACCCTTTTTCGTGCATCCATACAGGCCTACTTGACATGTCTGGTACAAATTTGGTTGAAATCGATCGAATAGTTTTCTCTCTAGCTTTGTATACATACAGACATACATACATACATACATACAGACATACATACAGACATACATACATACATACATACATACATACATACAGACAGACATACATACAGACAGACATTTTGTAAAAACCACTTTTTTGTACTCAGGGGGTCCCAAAACGGATATTTCCACAAAAATCTCAACATCGATTTTTTTTTTGCGATCACTATACTTTCTCTATACTATAGTATAGTGAGAAAGTAACACTGTTAGTGCTATACAAAGATACAACACAGGACATCAAAAATCAAGTAAAACCAACCTAGTACTTACTCTAGTACAATTTAAAATCTCATACCAAACGAATTTATACACAAAAGAATATAAATATTTTACTGTCGTTAAACTACCAAAACTGCAACTGACATAGTCAGTAATAATTGCAAAAATACACCAGTCTCGTACATCACATAGAGAGAAAAAAACAGCAAAGACTAAAAAACCACTTGCATCCACGAACTCCTGGACACCAACTATAGAAGGACTAACATTTCAAACACTTTCCCACGAGTGTAAAATGCCTCACACAGACCAATCTAGCGTTTTCAGGGAGCTTATTAAAAAAAGCAAGACCATTATGTTTATGGCTGTTTTGGGTTTTACCAAGTCTTACAAAAGCTCCATCAATCAGACATTTATTTCTCGTATCATGTTCATGAATGCTACCTCTTAATTTATAGTCTTCCATGTATTCCTTAACATACAAAACTGAGTGAAGGATAAAATATACCATAGAGTTAAAGTATTAAACTTTATAGAAATTGGCCTGCAAGACTCCTGCTCCGAGACACCTTCAATAGCTCTAATTGCATTTTTTTGCCACAAGAAAACCTGTTTTGCACCTGCTGAGTTACCCCACAAGGTTACTCTTTAAAGTAGGTGCGAATGGAAAAAATAAAAATAGGCATTTGTTACTAGGCCTATGTAAGTACTTAATTTTAACTTTTTTAATAAATATACAACTCTAGCTAGGCGAGTGCACAAGTAACCTGTATAAGCCACCCAGGTAAGCTTAGAATCCAGGTGTATATATCAAGAAGTTTAACTGACATTTTGCAGATTTACTTAACCCTCCATGGTGGAAAGTGGCATGGTTAAAGCTAGAATTAAAAAGCCTGTTTTTAGCGTTTTGCAAGCATATTTTTAAAAATTCTCCAAAAATAGTAAATGAACCCCAATCCAAAAGTGTTCCATAGCTTTTTTTGTAGAAGAAACTTCAAAGAATTCAAATATGCCACTAAAAATTAGTTTCTTTTGAAATTTTAAAAGTTATTAGCTTAGAAAGCAAAAAATATTTAGTAATGGAAGGAAAAAACAACTTTATGCCTACATAAAAAATAGTAAAACATTTTTGTAATTTTTTCGTAAGTGTAAAAAAGTTTCGTAATTCTATTAAATAAAAACATTTATAAATTTATAAAAACAGTTATCAATTTCAAATTTTTTATTTTGAAAAAAACAATTTTTATGTTCCATGTACAACCTAGGCCTAGATTGTAATGTCATTTACTAATATATGATTTGCCCAAAAATGAAATATTATTATAACAAAGTGTAGAGGATAAATCAAAGAAAAGAACGGTATACTTGTCTTTCCTTAGTTCACAAAAGTGTTTGAGTTATCATTATTTGAATAACAAAATGTCATCAATCTAATGAAAATTCAGCCGTCTATAACAGCGGTGAGAACGGGACACTTGAATAGAGTGGGAACCCACACGCTAGACTTTCTCACTAGAACGTAATAATTATGTACAATTCAATTGTCGTCTAGACAGACAAAAAACCAGTTATTTCTGGATTAATTCCCACCATTACAAAATTCAGACTTTGCTGTACAAAATGGTGTAAAGAAATCTGTCAAAACATTTGATATGATAGGCGTAAAATCACTTGACAAATGGGCTGTTTCATTGGTTGAAAAACTGTCCAATTGCAAGGGTTTACAGTAATTCTTGGAAAAATACTATTTTTATAGTGACATCTGATTAGAAGGCACCAACAGAAAGATAAAATGTAGACGAATCCAATGGTATCTTTATAATAGCCAAAGAAATATTTGTGTAGATAGTCTTGAACGTTGAAGAAGTGGGAAATAACAGTACAATTGTACGCAGATTCGCGCACAGAAATAGCTGTAGACCGATGTGCATATTTTAAAACGATGATTACGTATGTAAATATACGTTTTACGAAAAAGTTTTAGATACAAAAATTAAAGTTTAATCCATTTCCTTTCCAATGGTGCCGGTGTTATTACGATTGGATGATTTTAAGTGAATTAATTAATCGAAAATACAAATGTATGTAAATTCTTGCTAATTGTCGAAATGGCTGCATCTTGCGCCTGAGAGAACGTCACTTTGTGCAGTCTGCCACTGGGAGGGTTAAACTAAATGTAATGACATCCGTTTTATCTTGATTGATAGTAAGCTTATTTGTTTCAAACCAGAGTTCAGATCTGTCCATATTCTCCTTATTTAACTGTGGTATCATTTTTAGATCCTTGATTGTAGTTATAAAGGCACTGTCATCAGTATAAGGCACACATTTAGCTGACAAGAAATTATGCAATCATATTCTCAACTACATGTACGTAAAATCTTTAGATAATGTTATGTGTAATTAATTATTAATCAAATTTTTATTTACAGATGGGAAAATCTTAAATTTTCAGACAAGAAATCGATTTCGCTGTGTGGGAAAATAAGCTACTGGGAAGAAGAAACAATGAATAGGGTACAAAATATCGATAGTATTAATAAAACAGGGGCTGTAACATCGTAGGGTTTGGAAATAAAGGTGGAGGAACTAGTGCAGATGAGAACGGAAAGAATCAAAACTTCTCAGTTTCCTTAAAATAAAATGAAACTATACACTTCACTGACTGCGGCAAATCAAATACAGTAGAACTTCGATAATTCAAATCGTAGTAGTTCGAGGGTCCGGGTATTTCGAGCTGTGCTTGCAAAATTAAAAAAACAGCTTTCTGTCTGTTTTAAAGCTTTTAAAACATCGATAGTAGCGCGCCTTCGAAATTACTTTGAAACCACCGCCCCATTGTTTAAAATGCGAACTAGTCTTTTGAAGGTGGCACGGGATCGAAGTGGCTGGCTTGCGTTCACTTGGCGTGCTTGGTGACACAACACAACTCACAGGTAGGTAATGAGTCAACATTGGGGCTCGCCGACGCCGCTTATATCTCATGTCAGCTCAGACATACACCCCATACTTGACTGTCCCCCCTCTTGTTATTCTAAAAATAGTTCAATTTCGATAATAAACTGTCAGTTCCCACGGGAGTATCGGTGTTTTTTATAACATTGTCGATTAGTGAGTGCATGAGCGAAAAAGCTAAAAGAAAGTTTGTGCCGGTTAAAATTAAACTAGAGACCCTAAAAAGACTAGACGATGGTGAAATCTTGAAAAAAACTGAGTACGGTATCTGTGAAGTAACTGTACTAGTGGCGCCGTAATAGAGATAAACTCAAAACATTTTCTACTATTAATTGTTCTAATATTTCGACTAATTAAAACATTAAAAAATATCGTATTCTTTATTTTGGTCCATTTCTCCGCGTATTCCGAGTTTTTTATAGTTCGAGGTACAGTCAGCCCCAATTAGCTCGAATTATCGAGATTCTACTGTATTAACAATAAAAAACAAGTGTAAAAGTCAATAACAAAACCGAAAGTTAAATAGGATAATTAACATTCAGCCAACTTGCCAACATTAGCATTGCCAGATTTTTCTGAAAGTAAGAATTGCTACTAACTTATGCAATGTTAACAAACTGGAAACATACTGCAACTGGAAAGTTTAAGTTAGTTTAGTTCAGGTTTTTTTAGGTTGCAAAAAAAATTTTTCTCATAATTTCTATACTTGTCCGTTGCGGAAATGGTTTGTGTTTTTAGACTCAGTTTATGTGTACTTTTGTAATATGAAAAAATTTCAACTTTATGTTGTTCAGCAAAAGTATCGTGTTTGTAAATAAAGGGTGGATTTGTTGAGCTGGTTTAGCAACTATGTTAAATTTTGGTTTATTCAAGTAATTTATTTCTATTTAGGTTCTTATTAATCAAACATAAATAATTTAACAAACCTTTTTTTCGGGTATTGGCAAATACAAGAAACATCAAATTTTTTATATGATTTGTATGTACAAATTAAATCATTTCACTTAATTGTTAATGCATTGTATGTCATGTTTTAAATTAGTCTTATAGATATGTTTGAATTTTGTAAACTGTATTAGATTAAAACTAAAGGTTAAGATTTAATGGTAAGAGTGTATTGCAATACAAACTCCAATTTTTGAACATACCTTCTGGTGTTAATTTATTTAAACCTTGTGAATTTTCTTCGAGAGTAGTTGAGGAATTTGTTAAAAAAATAACAATAGGTTAAGGTAAAAAATATTAACACAAAATATAAATTTCACAAAACACAAATATATTTGTAACAGCTGTTTTGCAGTTAAGCATCTTCAGACAACTAAATTAAAAATTACAATATAACTTAAAACAACATCTAGGCTAAGGGAGTGGGTAAGAGGAGACAAGAAAAGGGAAGGTACCTGACCTTGGAGTACCTAGGGGAGGGAAAACAAAGGTTTTAACAAAGGAGATGGGTTATTCACCTGTTCGTTCAGATTAGAAGCCTGGTCATGATAAACAGATCTGTTAATTTCTAAAATTTCTAAACTATTTAGTTTTTTACTTTTCTGTTCAAGATGTAAAACTTTTACATTTATCTTTGGGATTAAAAGAATGTCCTGTGACAATTAGGTGATTTGCAAAATTTGACTCTGTTTTACCATGTTTCCGGCAATAAATATGTTCTTTAACTCTAATATTAATTGATCTACCTGTTTGGCCTACTATAGATACACAATCACAGTCATTACAATTAATTTTGTAAACCCCACTATTTTCAACTAAGTCTATTTTATCTTTACTATTAACTAATTGCTTACCAACATTACTCTTACAGTAAAAAGCTGGTTTTATATCAAGTTTATTATTAATTAAATGTCATACCTTATAGCTAATATTACCAACAAATGGTAATCTACAATATGTATTTTTGCTTATAACATTTGGTGAAAATATCATTTTACTAATTACTTTCTTTTGTTTATTGAACAAAATGTTTTTTATTAATTCTTCTGTATAGCCATTGTTAACTGCAATCTGTTTAATTGTATTCAATTCAATGAGGAAGTCTTCTGGTAATAAAGGGTTAGTTAAAAGTCTATGTATCAAGCTATGAAAGGCTGCATGTTTATGGCTAATAGGGTGTTTAGAATTAGCTGGTATGACAATATCTGTATAAGTGGGTTTCCTAAAGATTTTAAAACTATGACCTCCACCTTTAATATTGATGTTTAAGTCCAAGAAATTAATATTATCCATACCAACTTCCATAGTGAATTGAATAGATTTGTTGATACTATTTAACTAATTATGGAATTTCACGAAGTACCGACTGTGTTCACATTAAATATAACAATAGGTTAGGTTGTTGTTGTATAGGTTAGGTTATTATTATTTTCTTGATCATTCTTATTGAAATCACTATTTATTTTATAGGTACAAAATATATCTATATTCTCTTATAACTCTGCCACATGTACAACATTTAAAAACATTTGTTAACCAATGTGAACGCCTCGCAGATAATGTCGAACATCGTAGGATCAAGACAAAGCCGAATACTTTTGGAATTAGTTACCAAGTCGGTTAGTCCGATTTTGTCTAAGGCTATACAAGTTTGTGGCCTATTGGAGGTTTTTTGTTCATTAAAATACTCGATATTTTGATCTCAGCACTATCATTTCTTGTGGCAAGAGAGTAGTGAAAGGAGGTGTCAGTTGGTAACACAGTATTATAGCCAAAATAAAATAAAGTCCAAACTTTGGAAAAATTGGCTGAGCTCATTGTGAAGTAAAGGTCAAAAGTTCCCATTCTCGACTTGTACATCTCTTTATCCAAACATGTGGATGCATACCTACTACATATGGGTGCATGTTATTAGCAAATTTCCATAGGAAAGATGAGATATTGAAGTGACCCTTATGATGAGACTAAGGTCGGGAGTAGTAAATGAACACCGATCCCCAGAACACGTCATTAACAATTTTATGTATATATGTGTTTGCACTATAGCGGTTGCATGTTAAGTCCGATTCATTCTTATTTGGTACACACAAAGGTTGTCTAAGTTGCTCAAACAAGTTTGTTAGCCGAAAACATCCAACAACCAGAGGTATGTTTTTCATACGAGAATTAAATTTTTTTGAGGTTTCATCTAAAAAAGTAAATGCAGGATATTATTCTGCACATTTTGTTTTTTTACACGACCTTACAGCTCGCTTGGTTCCCCCAAAATCGATAAAAACGTAAAGAGTACCTTAAAAGTACACTGTTCAAGTCCACGTGGGGGCCGATGGATCCATCTTCTGATCCGAGGCCGAGTTTGTACGCTGCGAGCGAAGCGAAGCAGTCCATAACCCGAGGCTACAAGGTCGAGGTGTAAACTCGCAAAGCGAGTTTTTCCACTGCGAGTAGAATGAAGGAGCACATGAGACGAAGCTGGAGGCTAGGTGCAAACAAATTCTACTGATATATTTCGTACACAGAGGTAGCTATTCAGCACTTTCTTGAGTAGATCAATTTTCCAAATTGTTGGTTGAAGAAACCCTAAATCATATAAACTTAATTTTGGAAATTCGCTCAATTCAGCTGCGTGCTCGAATTATTATTTATAGATTTAGAAATTGTTTTAACCCATGAACGATTATTCGCAGAAAATAAGTGAAAGTACCATTTTTGTAGAGATATAATAACTATTTTTACAATAATACTTATTGTTTAAGAGATATTAAAAAAAAGTAAGCTTGCTGGGGACTTTTGACATTTCATTTGATTTGAGGGCTGTACAAATTTTCCATGACCATTCAGGGAAATAAAAATAGTCATGGAATGAATCTTATATCCAATAGGATTTCTTAAATTTTTTCATATCTTTGAGTCTCCGATAATTGAAAAACTAAAGATTCTTTCTTTGTCAAAAGTATTAAAAATTTCACTTATATTCCTTTTTAAAAGAATATATTTTAATCCTATTTTTAAGTTACCAAATGGAGTATTAATAAAATTTTGGATTTTTAAATAAAATGTTATTTTATAACATTCATTTTATATTCAAGTGATCCTAGTTTATTCTGGTAAATTCTAAAACTTGAATTCGAGGATTGAGCGAGACTGCTGATTATAAGTTCAGTTAACTAAACAAGGAATTTATATACTGAAAAGTGAATATGATCGGTTTCCTCTCAATACTTAGCATTATATTGTGACCTAAAATCAATTTCCATAACATCAACATTGAAAAAAAAGTATCCACTGCCACATTTAATGATGAGGAACCCAGGTGAAGACCCACAAAAAGTAATTTTATGCAGCTAGCATGAGAAACTAGAGCACTGTAGATTTTTACAGAGGGTGTCCCGTAAGTAAAGTCCTTAACTTTGGGAAATGGTTCTATGGGTCAAAATAAAGAGAAAATCAAGAATAACATTTTTTTCCAAAAACACTTAGTTTTCCAGATGTCCGCATCTATAAATATACTGTACATAAGTTTTGTAATTCAGTTCTAAATAAAAGTGTATAAAAATATATATCAATTAAAAAAAAAAATCAGAAAACACCAGTTCATATTTTTCTACAACTAGATCGCAAAAAAAAATCGATGTTGAGATTATTGTTGAAATATCCGTTTTGGGACCCCCTGAGTCCAAAAAAGTGGGTTTTACAAAATGTCTGTCTGTATGTATACAAAGCTAGAGTGAAAACTATTCGATTGATTTCAAACAAATTTGCACCAGACATGTCAATTAGGCCTGTATAGATGCAAGAAAAACGGTTTTGAAAAACAACCCCGTTTCGATTTTGATAAAATTTGGCTTATTTGTAGCCTTTAATGCACCCTACCATTTGCAAAAAAACCGCATCTTTCTAAAAATCCTCGTTTAGCTAATAATAACGGATTTTTGGGGGTTTTTGGCCATAAAGGGGGTTGTTTTTCAAAATCTTTTTTTCGTGCATCCATACAGGCCTAATTGACGTGTTTGGTGCAAATTTGTTCGAAATCGATCGAATAGTTTTCTCTCTAGATAATAATATAGGCTAATATATTTATTAGTTAATCTCCAACTTTAATAAATCACCTCTCCTACCCCTCCTACAATTATGAAGTCACGGTGAATCTGTTTAATAATTTAAATGTGTTTGTGAGAAAGTAAGTGCCAGTTCCTGGTACCGTTTATTTTTAATGTTGACGTGTTAAGTCGTCCTGGACATAGGTAGTATTCGATCTTTTCTCGTCCCTCTTTGAACCGTTTGAACAGCTTAAAACCTGAGCGCGTGATAAACATTCATCACCGTATACTTTTAAAAAAGAATTAGTTTCACGCTAACACGTTGTTCTTTCTTATTTGTTATCCGTACCTCATAATTGTGGGCCTAACTATCGAGTGGAACTTTTCCACGGTACACGTCAATGTAAAGATCTAGTTTGAAAAAATGGTGGCAGTTTAGAAATTTGAAATAAAAATAACTCTCCGTAAAACTTTAAGAGTACATTTTTGTAGCCCAATGAAGTTTAATGTATATAAACATTCATATATATATATAGGCCAACAGGGTGTCTTTTTTTAATTCGGCCACCATTAGTAGGCTATCTTGTAAACTAGTATCTGACATCAACTTTAAACGGAAACCTTTCCTTGTTCTTTGAGAAATCTAAAATATATGTAGTTCAAAATTTGTAAACATTTCCCAAAACGGCAGTCAATTTTCGAATTTCTTGTGGAACATCTTGTATTTTATGACGATTTTGGATTTTACACTCTGCGTTCTGTTTTCGGCACTTTTTACCACCAGTTCCGAACTAACCATACAGCAAAGAAAGCGGGCTCCGAAGTTTTCGCAGCCCCTGGAGGGGCCTGTATGAGAGCTAATTTGGTCAGAAAAAAACTAAAATTTTAATGTACAGGGTGTCCCTTGAGGAAAGGTAAAGGTTTTAGGAGGTGATTCTACTACTAAAAATAAGGAAAATGTCTAATAAACATAGGTCCGGAAATGCTTAGTTTTCGAACTATCCACCATGTTGTTTGACCCCAAATTTTGTGTACATATAATGCTACGTAACCTTTTACCCATGCACAAAAATCCAGGATGTTCTTTTGTATACTTTCAAAATGGAGACCATTAAAAATGTTTAATTTAATTTAATGTTTCATTTACAAAAGAATTTAGGAAACAAAATGTTAACTTTTTAAGAACAAACAAATAGGTTTTTGAATTTTTCCCGAATCTCAAAAGATAACAGAGTTATAGGCTGAAAATTAAAAAAAAATTTCTGTAGTAGGCTACTGTTATTGTTGTTTCTGTGTGGCAATACCAAGAAATTATGTTTTTAGATTTCAGCCAACAATTCAGTTATCTTTAGAGCTACGGGGAAAATAAAATACCTTTATGTTTGCTATTAAAAAAAACAAAAACTTCTTTTTTATCAAAAACTGTTGGTTTTTAGAGATATTTAACATTAAAATTTTTTAATTGCCGCCATTTTTAACGTACCCTATACTAAAGAACTTTCTGGTGTTTTTGTACCAAGGATAAAAGGTTATGTAAAAAATATGTTCACAAAATTTGAGGTCAATATCTTTTCTACCTTAAAAGGTATAGTTTAGTGCATTTCCGGACCTATACGTGTATTAGAATTTTTGTCTAATTTTTAGTAGTAGAATCGCCGCCTAAACTCTTTACCTTCCCTCGTGGGACACCCTGTATATTTTGTAACATGTTTCTATGGAAATTTATTTTGTTAAAATGTACTGTGTTCGGGTAATTCAGGTTTGAAATATTTAAACAGCCGCCATTTTAAAACGCATGATTGGATATAATCGCTTATTTTTCTTAACATAGATCATTGTTATGTTAAACTCCATTCCAAGTTTTAACTCAATCGGCCAAATCGTTCTCTAGATATGAATTATTTTGCAAAAAATAAAATGACGGATATCTTGAAAACGAGGCATTTTTGAAAAAAAACATTATTCTTGATCTGCTCTTTATTTTGACACATAGAACCATTTCCCAAAGTGTGACTTTTACTTACGGGGCACTCTTTAGACAGTTACCCTTATTAAAATTACCGTGTTAAAACTGTACGGATAAATTTACCGGTCTTAACTGAGAAATGTAATAAAGCAGCACCACGTCGGAGCGGACAGTGGCTTCTTCAATTCGTCAATGAGCTGGACATTTTGAGCATCTATTGTAATTTGCTCTGTCAATGTTAACAATCTATAAACATTCCACGACATAAGTTTCTGATATTTATCGTCCGTCGTTTTGAGATATAAAACATTCAACACCTAACAAATCAACAAATAACACTACTCCATATAACCCTCGAACAAAATTATCAACACTAGCATCTCCTGTGGTCGAAGTTAGACCGATTGTGTTTAAAAGTAACGAAATTCAACTTATTTTCACGCAATTATTTGGAATTTATTTGTTCGCAAATTCTTAATTCATAGCTTGACTTTATATAGGGCCCCCAAGTGCACCTGAAGGTCCTGGGCACAACTTACCGTTTGATCTAACCACACGGACATTAAAATGTGCGAGCGTATATTTTGTAATTGTGGTCTCGTGTGTGTAAGTGTTTTTAAGTGTACTATGTGTTACTTTCTCACTATACTTTAGTATAGAGAAAGTATAGTGATCGCAAAAAAAATCGATGTTGAGATTTTTGTGGAAATATCCGTTTTGGGACCCCCTGACTCCAAAAAAGTGGTTTTTACAAAATGTCTGTCTGTATGTATGTCTGTATGTATACAAAGCTAGAGAGAAAACTATTCGATCGATTTCAACCAAATTTGCACCAGACATGTCCAGTACGCCTGTATAGATGCACGAAAAAGGGTTTTGAACAATTTTGAAAAACAACCCCCTTTTTGGCCAAAAAAACCCCAAAAAATCAGTTATTATTTTTTTATAAAAAAACGGCTCTAACG
>JAGFPH010009526.1:6533-29062 GCA_018207615.1 Philaenus spumarius | reverse complement strand
TTTGTCTGTCTAGACGACAATTGAAATGTACATAATTATTACGTTCTAGTGAGAAAGTCTAGCGCGTGGGTTCCCACGCTATTCAAGTGTCCCGTTCTCACCGCTGTTATAGACGGCTGAATTTTCATTAGATTGATGACATTTTGTTATTCAAATAATGATAACTCAAACACTTTTGTGAACTAAGGAAAGACAAGTATACCGTTCTTTTCTTTGATTTATCCTCTACACTTTGTTATAATAATATTTCATTTTTGGGCAAAGCATATATTAGTAAATGACGTTTCAATCTAGGCCTAGGTTTGTTACCAGTCGTGTACATGGAACATAAAAACTGTTTTTTTTCAAAATAAAAAATTTGAAATTGATAAATGTTTTTATACAGTTCTATTTAAAACTAAATTACGAAACTTTTTTACACTTACGAAAAAAATTACAAAAATGTTTTACTATTTTTTATGTAGGCATAAAGTTGTTTTTTTTTCCTTCCGTTACTAAATATTTTTTGCTTTCTAAGCTAATAACTTTTACAATTTCAAAAGAAACTAATTTTTAGTGGCATATTTGAATTCTTTGAAGTTTCTTCTACAAAAAAAGCTATGGAACACTTTTGGATTGGGGTTCATTTACTATTTTTGGCGAATTTTTAAAAATATGTTTGCAAAACGCTAAAAACAGGCTTTTTAATTCTAGCTTTAACCATGCCACTTGGAGGGTTAAGTAAATCTGCAAAATGTCAGTTAAACTTCTTGATATATACACCTGGATTCTAAGCTTACCTGGGTGGCTTATACAGGTTACTTGTGCATTCGCCTAGCTAGAGTTGTATATTTATTAAAAAAGTTAAAATTAAGTACTTACATGGGCCTAGTAACAAATGCCTATTTTGCTTTTTTCCATTCGCACCTACTTTACGGAGTAACCTTGTGGGGTAACTCAGCAGGTGCAAAACAGGTTTTCTTGTGGCAAAAAAATGCAATTAGAGAGCTATTGAAGGTGTCTCGGAGCAGGAGTCTTGCAGGCCAATTTCTATAAAGTTTAATACTTTAACTCTATGGTATATTTATCCTTCACTCAGTTTTGTATGTTAAGGAACACATGGAAGGCTATAAATTAAGAGGTAGCATTCATGAACATGATACCAGAAATAAATGTCTGATTGATGGAGCTTTTGTAAGACTTGGTAAAACCCAAAACAGCAATAAACATACTGGTCTTGCTATTTTAACCTTTTCAGTGGCGGGTTTTGAACAACATAGAGTCACCTAGAGGAGAGGGTTTTTTAAAGCTATTACCAAAATGATCATTTACTTGTCCTAAAAATCAAGAAATCAATTGTTTAGTATTTTTTCCTGGTTTTTTTTAGTAAATATATATATATAAAATATATATATACATAAATATTTAAGTAAAATTATGCAAAACAGCCCCAGCTGGAGACCAGATATCTAGTCATATCCCGTCAGATTGGAAGCGAGCCAACCAGCGTTTGCTTTACTTCCGCCCTCCTACCCTCAAACCACAGATATGATTAGATATCTGGTCTCCCTAGCCTAGATTCGAACTCAGCATCTTCTGATCAGAAAGACGCTACGTTATCCACTAGACTACGGCTTCATGAAAGAAAACTGACAAATTAACAATAATTCAGTTTTTTTACCATCGGTTTAAATATTACGTGTAAAGGAAAAGATAGTTTGTCAGCAACATCTAGGAGCGGTTACAACAAGTTTGCTCGGTTCTAATCAAGTGAGCCTGTAAGGTTTGTCAGCACCATCTATGAGCGGTTACAACAAGTTTGCTCGGTTCTAATTAAGTGAGCCTGTATGGTTTGTCAGCACCATCTAGGAGCGGTTACAACAAGTTTGCTCAGTTCTAATTAAGTGAGCCTGTATGGTTTGTATTCGTGAGGTGTTTATAATTACTTAGCTCGGTACTAAGTTAGGTATGGATTGTATTCGTGAGAGATTGGAATAACATGTGATGTTATTATTATTTACATTTATTATTTATGTTATTATATAAAGTTATATCATTTTAAAGGGAATGAAACGGAGTACAATAATAAGAAAAAAAATCAGAACTAATACGGTTAAATCTTAAATCTGAATAGAACTAATCAGTGGTAAACTTGAAAACGAATATATGCGGGATTGCTCCTTCGCATGCCAGGTAGCACAAACGTATATATACGGGCGTGCCACTGAAAAGGTTAATAAGCTCCCTGAAAATGCTAGATTGGTCTGTGTGAGACATTTTACACTCGTGGGAAAGTGGTTGAAATGTTAGTCCTTCTATAGTTAGTGTCCAGGAGTTCATGGATGCAGACCAAGTAGTTTTTTAGTCTTTGCTGGGTTTTTTTTTCTCTGTGTGATGTACGAGATTGATGTTGTATTTTTGCAATTATTACTGACTATGTCAGTTGCAGCTTTGATAGTTTAACGACAGTAAAATATATTCTTTTGTGTATAAATTCCTTTGGTATGAGATTTTAAATTGTACTAGAGTAAGTACTAGGTTGGTTTTATAATTTTTGATGTCCTGTGTTGTATCTTTGTATAGTACTAATAGTGTTTATATTGTAATGCAGTAGAGCCGCGGTTATCCGAGCCTCGATTAACCGGGTTCCGGGTTAATGGAGGTAGTTAGAAAAAATTAAAAAGTTCGGTTTGCGGTAGACGCATACGTTAAATTAACCACGCAACGTGAAATCCGCATGTAGCGCTAAATCTAATGCACTGTACTTATATTAGTCACATAATGTTTTATCAAAAAAGGTTCCAGTAAATAAAACACACAACTTTTAATCATTATTAAATTCTGCACAATACAGTAATTCCAATGCTTTGCTAATCATCAATAGGATTAGGACTTTTTACGTTTTAAGGTATTTTGGCCGGTACAAGTACTGTTAATTCAAGAGAATAACAGATTTTCTAAATAAATACATAATTAATTTATTTACAAGTAGTGAACTAAATAAACAATCAAACAAATAACTTGAATAACAGTAGTGTAGTAAAAAGTAGACAGACGTCTGTGATTATTGTTTATCTTGGCTTGGCTTGCACCTGCTTCTGTCCGACCTTCTATTGTGTCTAACTTAGACACCCGGCTTACACCCCTCTCACACATCGCCTTTAACTTTTGTGAATACTGTAGTTTGATTCAGTATCAAGTAAACCCTAACGTCGCGAGTGTCATACTGCATATCGTTTGTTTATTTCAAGGGAGCTAGTTCCGTTACACAGAAAACACTTATGAACTTCTTAAAAAATCATGTTTACTGGAACATGTACTGTAGCCTATGTATGTCTTTTTATCATTTGTATTTTATTTTTATTTGGACTTTAAGTTTTTCATTTGATAATTCAGTAGATGTCTTTTTTCACATCTTTGACCATGTTTTCATAGATTTCACCAGTTAACCATATGTTTCCCTCTCGATTATTGACAGAGTACAACGGATTGAATTTGTTGCAATTTTAAATAATTTTGTAAAAATATAATATTGTTATGATTAAATGTGTAATAGTTTATAAGAAAAGTAAAATATAAATAGTAAGTGTTATACCAACCGGATAGTTTATGAGAAATAATGGGGGGGATTATTTATACAAAATGAGCAGTGTGAAGATAAAAACTTTAAAAGTAAACTTTAATCAAGCCAAATTAATTAAAAGACAGCGACAGTTCGCGAAAATTGAAAAATGAAAGAACCAATAAACCGACAACTACCATTCGAGTTTGTGCGTAGCCAGTGAGACAAAACAAAGAAAATGAGACATCAATAATTAAAATCGGACTAGCCATTATAAAGATACAGACATTGGGGGAAACAATTAGTTAAAATCATAAGACAAGATTCAGCAACTCGTAAACGGCCTAGATTTCAAAGTTCAAGACCATGAGTGTTGTTAGTCACGTGGGAACGGAGGGACGTTCCTAAAACACGACAAAAGAAATTAGTATGCTAGTAAAACAAAAAACTACAATTTCCGGCTGTAATAATGAATTAAACCAAACTCAGCAAGAGGGAAAAGGCGTTTGAAATTAAACAAGGACAACAATGCATGTAAAATAAATAGAAACAATGGTGAAAAAAGAATGAAGGGTTAAATTCATAAAATAGATAGGTTGGCCAGACTGAAGACAACCATTTTGGATTCCGGCTTTTTGGTAAACAGAACGCGCACTTGGAGAAGAGTTTTGGTCAGAGTAAGACGTACTAAAAATTAAAGAACCGAATGTCGTGATAGAGTTACGTGGCCGATACATTTAAACCGCGACTTGACAATTAAATTATCTAGTAATATAATAGTATTCAATATAAACGCCGATTCAACTCTTACAGCAGCATGATGTCAATTTTAATCAACTAGAAATATCTTCAGACCAACACAACTTTAATATACCAGCTTTTCGGAGTTTCGAGCAGTATTCAAGTACCGGACCGCTGATTTCGATGAAAATACGAGATCTCCAACATTGGTGAACATCGCATGCGAGAGATCAGAGGCCATTTAAACAATAAACTAAGGTACCCAGTGTTCATTAATTCGAAGAAATATATTCAATTTTTAAATACAATATTTGGGGGGAAATTGTTTAAAGTAAATTCAGTAAATTCATAACTATTCGCTTTGGTTTTTCTTTTAGTAAATGCATACGTAAGGTTATATTGACCACAATAATTATTGGTTATTAAGAATTAGGTTAAGTTATAAGTTGTATTTTCACTTAAAACAAGTTCAGGTATTTTATTTTGTATATTGTACAAGGGAGTACACACAATTTTTAATTAATTTTGATAAAATAAACTCAAATCATTAATAACGTACCTAAGGCTCGCTTACATTATTATAGCAAGTTTCCTATATTCTTTCAGTTTGTAATAAATTTTAAGTGTAGAAGTACTCTTCGAATATATATATATAAATATTTTGTTTAAGATAATAGGATTCAAAAAACAGCTCTTCCAAACGGCATGACCCGAGGTAAGAGTAGTATACACCAATAATATTAAAAACAAAGCTAGTCAAAATAAAAAGATAATTCTAATTTAAATGACCTAAAAATGGTTCAGTAAGCTTAAAAGGAAATTAGACCGCTCAGTAAAAAACACTGATGTCGATATTTTCTCAAACGGAAAACGCTAGTCGAGGGAAAAGCTAAGCGGGAACGTTTGAAGAGTCTGTGTTATTCGAGGTAATCTCGGACCACATTGCCTTGGATAACCGCGACTCTACTGTATATCGTTGTGCTATGTTTGAATGATTATACATTGTTCTGTGGAAGTTGACTATTGTGAAATTGTTTATTTTAGGTGTGAGTGAGATATATTAATGTAAATTATTTATATCTGTTATTATTTCATTGCAACTCAATATTTTATGCAAGTGCATTTTAAGTAAACCCACTACATATAATGACCCTTGTTAGACAAATTGTATTTGTCAAAATAATAATAAAATATAACACAGGGTATCAACAGAAATTATATCTTAATTTTACTTACTTTCAGAAATTTCCCTGGAATGTTCAATACGTTAATGCACTGAACATTATATTTTGCAGGGGATGACATCTCCTATAACTGACGTAATTTTATTTCCACTTTCTTTTTATTCATTTATTTATTTTAAATACTAATACTTATTGTAAAATGCATTGATGGCATAACATATTGGTAAAGTAAGATTGGCATGAAACAGGTGAGTGTTATTATTTTCTTTGTATAAACAAATACATTTATCAAGAAAATCTGTGTGATACTCTCGCGCGTTAGAAGTAAAACTTCTTAGGTTCTAGAAACAGTTGATTTTACGTATTAATTTCTTTCTTTGTCATTGATATATTAAATGATCGTCTTTGAGGTTAGAAATCGTTTAAAATGTATGTATTTTTTTTTACAATCCTTTTTGTTTACTTTATTCTCGACAGCTAAGAAACAAATTAGGCCTACAAACATACAATCTGGCTCTTTGTCTGAATTATTGCTATTTTATATTCATAATATAATATGAATATTGAGTTTATATTCATTAATAATATGTACATTGAATGTTTCATTTAGATATTTCAATAAGTGTAGCTAGTCTACACCTCCCTTCCAAGGGGTCGAGCAACCTAGATTTACAACAAACTGTGTGTCTGTCCGTCTTACCTAATTAAATCATTTACAAGATGCTCCTTCCAAAATCCTCTTTTTCCAATCGTCATAACTTTCTTTCTCCTCCGTGTT
Source organism: Philaenus spumarius (assembly GCA_018207615.1). Lineage (NCBI taxonomy): Eukaryota > Metazoa > Arthropoda > Insecta > Hemiptera > Aphrophoridae > Philaenus > Philaenus spumarius. The sequence goes on along the minus strand of JAGFPH010009526.1, from coordinate 22,818 downwards.
GTCATCTTCATCATTTCCATTTACACTCTTCTTATTTGAATCTAAAACACATTATTCGAAATAAAAATGAAATAAATTTTACATTTTATCTGATACTTATCCAAGAAAATTATAAATAATTACTCGAGGGTTAATTCCTCACTAGCCTGAATTTATCGGGTACTGAATTCCTCAATATACGAATTTATTAGGTACAGCCAATATACTCGACAGCATTTGAACGTATATTTTGGACCCGCCCGACCCTCGGGTAGTGAAAAAAACCCGCCTGAAACCTGAAAATTCGGGTACCTGCAGAACCCTACTATATTTGTATAATGATATTTATATCGAATTGAAGAGAAAATTCCATATTTTAGTTTGGTGTAAAGTAAAACTGATTTAATGTTCGGATTCTATTCGGATATTTCCGTGAAATATAGATATTTGTTGAAATCAATAAGCACATTTCTGTTACAACGGGAATATGTTTTCCCACAGTCCAGAGTGTCTGGAACTGTATCTGATACGATAGTGAAAGTTTTATTTATTTGATCTAAATTAGTGAAACAAGTAAAACAAAATGAAATAAGTTTATAAAATAAGAATTTTCAAGTATTCTGTTCAATTCTAATGTTTATTCTCTACAATTTGTTATAATATTTTTTTTTGAGTAAAGCATATATTCCTAAATAAGGTTTCAAAATAGGCTTAGTTTTGTTAGCGGTCTTGTAGCAGGAACATAAAACTGGAGTTTTCAAAAACAGAAATTTCAAATTGAAATCTATTTTTATACACTTCTATTTAGAACTAAATCACAAAACTTTAGTACACTTTGAAAACAATTACAAATATTGTTTACTATTTGTGATGTAGGCCTAAAGTTGGATTTTTTCTTCCGTTACTCAACATTTTTGTTTTGTTCAGCTTTGAAAATTTTACAGCAATCAATTTTTTACTGGCATATATGAATTCTTTGAACCATTTTCTAAAAAAAAAACTATGGAACCCTTTTTAATTGGAGTATATTACTATATTTGGCAAATTTTAAAAAAAATGCTTGCAAACGCACACAAACGGTTCTGCATTGCAGAAAGTTTGCGAACAGTTGTAAGGTTAGTTGTTATCTTCACAATCACATCAATTAAGGACATACATATTTTAATTTTTTAATGTTTAGTTTGTTTTTTACCTTTTACCATTTCCTCCACAAGATCTATCAAATGATGGCCTCTTTTTAAATTAGTTTTTCTTTTAACCTCAATTTCTGCAGCCAGTTTCAAGAAATTAGCAGCCAGTTTATCCAGATCTATTGCTCGTACACAGCAGAGCTCAATGAGGGTTTCTCGCTTGACCTTCACTTTCCTGTGTCTTAAACATTAAAAAAATATAAATTTTGGAGCATGCCTTGTATACATCTATATAAATATAAATAAAATTGAAGTGTCTGTCTGTGATTTCAAAATAAATACTTTTTTCTAATCTCATATGGTTATTCACATTTTACCAAAACCTGAACATGCATTTTTAATTGTTTGTCTGTCTGTTTGTCCGGGCTAATCTCCGGAATGGCTGAACCAATTTTGACGAAACTTTCATTTGCATGTAGAGGACTTTTCAGAGATTAATCTAGGTTACTTTTTATCCCAGAAATATTTAGTTTCCTATTTTAAAAAATGAAAAAATGTAAAAATTATGAGTTTTTCAAACGGACATAACACATGACAATTATAAATAAAACAACTAATTTGGATCAAAATCTTAATACTTTGACAAGATCGTCTGTGTTTAATTTACTGTATACGCTGGTTTAACCGTTAAATGTATATCAAAACAGTATGCAATAATGTGAAATACACTCATAGATGTTAAATATACCTCAAAACCTAATTTGTAATGTTTATGTTCATTCGGGAGTTATGAGTAACAAACTGGAGAAAATGGGATTTTAGCGTTTATTGGTGCATAGCTAATAACTTACGTAGGCATAAAAGGGATATAAATATTTGTGCGTTTATATACATATACTCACTGTCCATTTTTAGGCCATGGAATTCGGATCTAAAATGTTTTTTTTATTGTATTGTACAACATTTACCCGATAGTCCTTTTATTTATTTAATCACATCTGCGAGCGAAGCTGCAGGCACCATATAGTTAGTAAATAAAATCTAGCACAGTTTTGTTATACATTTTTAACTATAGCCGGCTAACTTTACAAAGCTCTGGAAGAAATTCAAAAAATAGTTATTTCATAAATGGCAAATAAGTTATTTCAATAAAAACAATCTTTACTTTTCAGTGATTTTTTATCTTTGTTATTCTTAGCCAATACAAAAATGTGAAATCTGAATCTATAATATTTAAACAATTATTATGTCAACTATTCAAAATTTAATAATTTTCAGAAATAGCGCTTATAACTACTTTTATGCATATTATAATACATACGTAGTTACACTTTCAATATTTTCTATAGACTGTCTGGATCTCTACCCAAGAAGATTAAACTACAATCAGTTCTTAATAAAAAAGACTGTAACATAATGTTACATTAGGAAAATTACAATTAAATTTGGCATAATCTATTGTTACAATCGAATTTACACTAACAACACATCTGAGAGCTTAACACGTTCGCTACCACCATTGTAAAGCTTTTCATACGCATAGACTAGCGCGACATATATGCACTATCCACAGACTGATGCCGCAAATGTGCGACTCCTGGTCTAATTGAAATAGACTGTTGTCGCATATATGCGACGACAGTCTATTTCAATTAGACCAGGAGTCGCACATTTGCGACAGTATTATTTTGTTATTTAATGGCAAATTTTAAAGTATCAGTATGTATTAATGTCTGCAAATTTGACGTTTTGTAATGTCTATTTTGATATATGTTTCTAATATGTTCAATTGTGTATATGTTTTTAGACCTATATATTTTTTATTTTTGCTAAATTTGGATCACTAATGACAAAATAGACACTTTTGTGTGGAACTCCTATTATTTATATACGTTCAACTATGTTCCTATTTTTGTATATGTTTTCAACATGTTCTGTTTAATGTAGGGCTTATATGTTTTCTGTACTTTCAAATACGGCTAGAAATAAATTACAACTTTTCTTTGAAAATTGTGTTATCTTGTAAAAACTTACCTTAGAACTTATTTTCAAAGCTACAGTGCCACATATGTGCAACACAAAAAAACATAGTACGTTTAATGACAAACTAAAACTGAAAAATGCTAAAAACAATAAAAAAAAGGCATTGCTTGGTCATACCTTTTAGGTTATTACAAAGTATATTAACTCATTTGAACAAAGTCACACTCATGGTCTATAGCGTACTCACAACTATTTGTCCCAGTATATGTATATTGTTTTATAGTGTCACGGTAGTCTGTGGTAATGAACCGAATGATGTACAGTAGCAAACGTGTTAAAAAATATAATTATAGTTGGCCACAGATATTAAAAAGTTTATTCTATGACGCCTGTCCCCTCTAATACAAGCAACAATTCCACTTAGTCAAAGGTTTCCAAAGGTCAGCATTTACTGCATCCTAAAGTCATGCAATTAACCTAAAAGACACCACTCATGGCGTCATATTTTAACGTACTTCTCCTAACCGTAATTATTGAATATTAGTTAAAATTAATTTGTAATTAGTAATGCTACGAAAGTACTCACCAACGAACTTTGGGTGTATGAAATGAAATTCAGCGAAACATAATAACCGATTATAACCGTTTAGTTACATATAAGATTTGCTGCTACCATAAAAAAATACTCAAATGAATAAAGAATAATAATTATACCTATAATAAAAATTATATAAACAAATGACTCAAATCAAAATGAAAATGCAGACAACTATTATAAAAGATTAAATTATTACACTTGCTATTTGTCCGTCGTAGTACCATAAATTAATGTAGTTTACTTTTTCATAGCACTAGATATCAATAAATTAACCTCAGCACATGGCTCCACATTACAACGTTGTATCAGATAGTGTTGCCAGATCTATCAACGATATTTACAAACGTAGACAGTATTGCCAGACCATTCAACACTAATTAATAAACTTTTATAACAACTAAAAAGTTATAACACCCCCGACGCAAACAGAGGAGTGTTATAAGTTTAACCTGTGTATCTGTGTAACTATGTATCTGTCTGTGGCATCGTAGCTCCCAATCGGATGAACCGATTTTGATTGTTTTTTTTTTTTTTTTTTGAAAGAAGACTTGATCAAATAAATCTTAGCTATGATTCAAGTAAATCTGTTCAGCAGTTCAGTTTTTTTTATTCTTATTTTATACACTTTCTTGAATACTTTGTTATATAGTGGAATGAATCGCTGGAATGCAAGGCATTTGTCAAACATCAAACTGTCATTCTGCCAGTGTTGTTTCTCGTTCCAGTTAGAGCTAGTACTGTTTCTTTTCTTGTTTACTATTGATGAAGAAAGTGAACTGATTGATGTCAGAAATGACCGTGGTCTTAAGCTACAGTGCTGTAAATTAGCTGCGGATGCTGAGTTGGAGTCAAAATTTTAAAAAACTAAAGTGAATTCAGACATTGCATCCTTTTGGATCCCTTTGTTGAGCAAATAACCATTGATCTCAAAGAAAGCCATGAAAGCAACACTGCCGTTTTCTACTTTGTATATTTGTGAAACCGCTTTTTCGTCAATGAATCCCATCAAGATCAAAAATCGTTCTCAACTAAAGACTTTGAAAGACGACGTGAGGGTACGCTTGTCAACCATTGGACCCAGGAAGGAACTTATAATGAAGGAGCGGCATGCACAAATTTCTCGCTAGATTTGATTGCACACGATTTCTTAAGAAATTTTTGTTAAACAATTCTACAAAATACTGAAAATATTTAAATGAAACAATTTTTACTTTTTTAACCAAACAAATATTTACAATTAAAAAATGGGTTTTCATTGATTAACCCTAGTAAACTCACCATTTCTGACTAGTTAATAATTTAGGCAAATTAGATAACTAATTATGGGTTTTAGTTATCAATAAGTTGACCCAAAAATGTAAACTAAATTTAAACTAAAAGTCGACGGAGAGACTTTGTGTTTTATATACTTACTTGCAAGCAGCTAATACTGCAGCACAATAATACATAGGATGGTCCAAGTCTATCAACTGAGCTTTTAATTTCCCTTCACTGTGGTCACACACATACCTGGAAAAAATTATACACAACAAATTGTTGAAATGAAATATAACTTAATATCATGAATTAACACTAGAATACTTACGTTAAAATTTTAACTGGATTACTTATGTATCGTAAATTTGACTACTAACAAATATTTTTTTTTACTGTACTAAAATAATTCGTTTATTATTTTTTAAATTGCAATTTTATTCTAGCATTCTATAAGACTAGGATATAAAAAAAAGAGTTAAACATAAAACGATTAGATTTAGAAAAATAAAAAAACAGACTACATTTTTACTAAAAATAAAAAACTAAAAGTTAAAAAAAAAAATAAAAAACATTTTTATTTAAAAAAAATTATGGTGTTTACATGAGCTTTACATTTTTCTATTAAAATTAAAATTTTATTTTGTTTCTTAAGAGTCTGGTGGATTAATGGAAACTTGGTATTTTAATGTTCCAAACGAGCGTTCTTAGTTATTGTCACACTCTAGGCAGCACATTTCCCGGTGTTATCTACATATTGGGTGGTTACCATGAACACAGTAACTAGCAGTCATTCTTCTAATGGCTGCTGATCGGAAAAACACACCTTTCTGGCTCCTGGTTCGTTTGGAGCTCTTCCGGGGCGGCTGAGAGACTCACATATTAGTGATTTGGTGTTACACCGAAGGTTGGGCGTTCCAAGCCTTGATTGCATTTATGGTTCAGTCAATTCTTTGCACAATAGTGTCCTTTCTTTTGAGTGGTTTTTTTTCTAGTCGAATGTTGTTCATACAGTAAATCACATACGAGTTAATGAAAGCAATATTCACATTACCAAAGAACATGCATAGGGGCAAATGTCGGGTTTTCATGCTGCATAACATGTCCCCACTTATCTTGTCTAGTGTATCCACAGCCCTTTTAGTTGCATTATATGTGAGAATTATATCTGGCTTCTTGGTCTCTTGATTCAATGAAATCCCGTTATGCATACGGGTAGTGGATAAAAGGACTACCACTTTGTTTTTGCTTTTTTAGGTTTGTAAGAAACCAATGTTTTCTCCCTGTCAAAAAGAAACATTGATGATTGGACTGGCTTTTCTTTTTTATTTTCAAGTTCATTTGGTATGCCTTTCCTGTTTATACGAATCGTACCCACAATTGTCAACCAACGTAAAGAGGAAACAACCGACACCAACTAGTAAAAAGTTGCACTGTCACTTATGTATCGTCAAACTGACTGGGCGAACTCAAGAAAACAAGGATGTGTGCGACTTATAGCAGCGAAACTGCACAACTGACATTTGGAATGGGAAAGGTACTAGGAGGGAGTGCCTCTTTTTTATCAGACACAGCGATTTTGCAAATGGTGCATCGTCATTTTGAGTATACGTAAGTAATCTAGGGTTAATAAAAGCTGTAACAGTACGTATTGGATATATATCAAATAAGGCTAAACCATTCATAACACAAGCAGATCCAGAAAATTTTTCTAGAGGGGACTTAGCATTATCGATATGGTAACTTATCAAACAGGCATAGGTTTGACATTTTATTAGTTTTCAAAGTTATTTAAATACAAAAGTAGTTTCATAATTCTGCAGTTGCTGATTGGAAAATGTTTAGTGTTCAGGGTTTATCACCGAGTCCAAAAATACAAATGATTTCCGCAGCAGACAAATATTACAGAAACTACAATAATATTTGTCTTGGAGAGGGGTAAATTCTCGCCTAGGGCGCCTACAAACCACACGACGGCCCTGCCTGTGTCCTCCTACTTTGTTATTATTTTAATATAAATAACTAATTAACACAAACAAATTACCTGTCAACAATAGATTGAGCCAACTCGCACACTTCAGTGCAACCTAACTTGACTGTTAAATCCGATATTGTTACGTTTTTATTTAGGCCTAACAGCTTCTCAACATTGTGTCGTGTTTTACGATAAACATTCTTGTTGACTCCTGCCAAAACCTGAGCGTCCTTCTGGAACATTCAACGTGATTGATTGATTTTAATAACCAAGCATTGAAATACCAAATAACCTACATCATGCAAGACACATACCTGAACATAGCCTAGTATGAATGAATGAAATGAAAATAGTGATTTTAATAAGACTAATTATAATACTAAATATTACAAAATTAACAAACACTTTTTTGGCAATGGTCAACTGACCGTCAGCCAGGTTGGCACTGAACTCTAAAAAAGAAAAAAAGTTTTTATTATTACTATACAATAAAACTAAAACCTAATAAATGAAAAAAACAACATGAAATGAAAACAGTGTAAAGTATTTCTTAACCTTATTTAATAATACACAAATAAAACTGTCTCATAATATAAAGATAATAAAAAGGAATACAATAGAATAATATGGAGCCATCATCTACTAAATTTTTTTATTTTTTTATTTTATTTTTATTTTATTAATAAGTAAACCTTTGTACAAGTTCCAGCCTGACAGTCAAAGGATTTTTTTTTTCCTAGTGCACATCAATTGTTCCCATTTATAAAATGCCAAAACTCCTCTGTATCTAAAACAGATTTCCCTAACCAACTCCTTCTCGGATAAATCATATTGGGCTTTTGGCAACAAAATGAAATACTTTCTCATCCTCTAGCAAATTGTACAACGTGCAAGTGAAATTATTCTTCTTTAACCATGGCTGGTAGTTTAGGTCAACCAGCTCCACCCTAGCTTTGATAATCCGCGAGATAGAAATCATGTATCAGTCAAATAACTGCAGTTGTTTAGGTCGAGAGTTAGATACTGCTGGTGATATACTGATGTTCTGGCCCTGCTTATACATTCAGACAACCAACTCGCTTTAAGAGTCTCGTCTCTACAATACTAAGGAGGCCCGAATTGTATCAATGGAGTCTGCTCTGAAGTCAGGTTCAGTTTCGATCTTTCTTCCCGTTTTTTTTTTCAATCCCGGCACCAAAACATACTTTTGTTTATGACTTGCTGTGCAATCTTTCTAGGCAATCCATCCGGACTAAGAGTAATAACTTTTACAATATACAGTAGAACCTCACTAATTCGAAATTCAAGAGAAAGCAATTTTTTTCGAATTAAAGGAATTTTGAATTATAGAGGTTAGTGTACATAAAATTCAAATTACAGAGGTAAACTTTTATTTTAAGAATCCAGTACAAAACACTTTTTAAAATGTTTACAACTTTACATAACATGTAGTAACGTTACATAATTTATAAAAAAAAACTAAACAAAATTAAAAAGAACAAATAATCAATAAAACAATTAAGATGAAAATTAAAAAGTATGATTATTACTTTAATACAAGTTAGTGTTTACTGTATGTTAAAAAAGTCTAAAAACTAACTGTAATAATGTAACTAAACACGTTGTAACAAATCAAGAAAAACTCTGGCAATAGTCTTGACCCTGAGGAAACCGTGTCTATGCCATACTTTTACATTAGTACATGCGCAAATTGGCAGTCGTTCTCCGTATCTTCGCACTAGTTCATATTTCAACAGGCTTGTTTTTTGTATCAACTTTAAATTTCAGAGGCTAATGGGGGATAAAATTCACATTTTAGCGGTTGACTTAGAATTATAGCAACGAAATTTGAATTGTAGGGGCACGTGTAAAACAAAATTCGAATTTTAGAGGCTATAGATGTTGAAAATACTTCGAATTTGTTTTAGAATATTAGAGGTTTTCTGAGGAGAAGTGACAAAAGTTACAAATTAAAGAGATTATCGAATTATTGAGGTTCAAATTAGCAAGGTTCTACTGTACTTTAGATTCATTTATAATGTTAATTAATGTAATTTTTCAAACCCAGTTTCCAAATACAACGTATAATTTTCGGGGTGGCAGACGAAACAGTCTTTTGATAAACATATTTTGTGTTGCTTCGACTCGTTCACTCTCTTAACCCTTTGAGGTCTTATTAAATATGACCCTGATGCTCCCCAGGATGTAATTAATTTTTGACTTTTTAGCAGTAAAATTGTATATCACAATATAATAAACATTAAACCTGTTCTATTTCTTATGGTTCAATAAACTTTTTTTCTTACTTGAATGTATCTAAAAAGCTTTAAAAAAACTACTTGCCCTATACTTATTTGAAAATAATTATTGGTATAATTGTGTTACATTTTTCTAAAAAAAAACGTATTATTAAAGAAAATCTGAAATAATTCATAAGCTTATACTTAGATTTAAAAACATTATATAACAATAAAATTGTTTACACAATCAAAATATAAAATAAAAAAGTCTAGTCTTTCTTATAATATAAGTTAGGTTACTTGAAATTTTTGCGAGTGTGATATTTCTCGAAGAACTTGAAACAGGACTAGGCCTAGAGTCATCACCAATATTGTCTTCAATATCACTTTCAAAGTCACTAATAAATGTCAGTCTCATTATTGTTTTCAATAACTGTTCCAACTCTTCCAACACTCACTTTACTAACATTAATATCCGATTCTTCATATAATAATTCATTTTCAATAGCTTTTTCGTAAAGAAAACCAAGAATACAACATGTTTACAACTAACAAACTTAGTCTGCTAACAACAGACTACAACAGCTGATAAAACTAATTTTTGTTATTTTCCACAGCCTTATACATTTAAGAATCATGAATATGTTTGTCTGGAATAGCATCAAAAGTGCCATAAAGTTGAAAAAATTACAAACATAGAGTGAATAAAGCTTCTAAAATTGGAAAGAAATTGATCTACGTTGCTGTCGAGTATAACTGATCGACAGCGGAAAAGGGACATGTCGATGTATACTCGACTTGCGACCGCAAAGGGTTAAAGTCCCAGACCTGCGGTTTATTTTATAAACCTGAACACAATATAATGAACCAGTAACAAGAACTGTAAAATACAAAGTAGAACACGGTATAGTGCTTTAGACAATAGCAGTGGACTAAAATAGTTATTAAAATAAAAATATTATACATTTATGAATTTTATTATTATTACTTATTCGGACATTTGCCATCATTTGTGTGTTAAATAATCAAACACGACGTTTCCATCAATTGCGTGTGCTCAGTGCATGAATTGTGTTGTGTCTGTGGTTGTTGTGTTTGACTTCTCAGTCTTATCTCTGAGATCCATCATGTAGATATTTAAGGTTAGTAATAATTATTGTAGTTTTATTTTGTTCACCCTTACATAGGCCTAGTTGCCTAGGTTTATGTACCGTTAGTTTTAGTCACTTGAGAACGGGAATTGATTTGTATTCCCGAAACGTCGTGTTTGATTATTTAACACACAAATGATGGCAAATGTCCGAATAAGTAATAATAATAAAATTCAACATCCATCATTAACAAACAATAACTTTAAACAGAGACATTTATGAATGGTGAACAAAATTTTATGAAAAAACCGTCCCAACAACTGCATCAAGTTCATATGTCTAAGACGTATAATAGTAGACCTAACAATAAACTCACTTTTTCAAAAGGAAGACCAAGACAAGCTGCGGCTAAATCCAAACATATGACTGCCCGGCAAGTGTCACTAACATTGACTAATCCTGTACGACCTGCTCCAGATTTCAACTGCAGAAGGCGGAGGTATTCATCACTCTTCCTTTAAACATAAATATACCAATCATAAATTTTTCTTTATTTCGAATCATATGGCTAACAATCACAACAAAAACCTGAGATGACCAAAACCACTTGTATCATAAGACACACAGGCTCTGCCCCTGCTCGCTTCACTCACGAACTACCACAGCGACTCATGGCAAAGACAATGCAAATAGATTATTGCATACTCTGATATTTTGACAGAAATGATGATTGATTAGGACACTTGGATCGTGGTAGGGTGGTGGTAGCACAAACTAACTTTATGACATTTTCCAGTAGTAATACATAAGTTTTATTTTTGAAAAGGGAATCACCGTAATAAAACGATACAAATATTAACTGACAAAAATTTGAAAGGTTAGCTAATCCATAATACTGTAATATTTTTGTTTTTCTTAAGCAATGATTTTTTTTTTTCATCCTTGGGACACTTTGACCCCAGCAGGTATTAAAACCGGAATATATTATTTTATACTAAAATTAAAAATAAATTTATGATATTCTCACTCACAGTCATGAGTCAATTTCGTGATTTAGTCAAATGAAATTTACTGAAAATTTTTATGTGATTTAAAATTGTTTACAATATCTTGTGTCAACTTAGGACAGTTTTCATAGCCTGTTAGTTCTATATAACATATTATTGAAACATTACAAGTTTTAAATTAAAATTACCAGTTGACGTAAGTAGTTAGAACCTGGGTGACCGAGCATCGCTCAGTATTTTTAACATCTGGATTGTATCTATAATGTATCGAATCAAATACTTTGTGACTTTAAAGGTGGTATAAAAATAAGTTTTATCTATTCGCCTTCTAAGTGACTTAAAAGGTGGTACAAAAAGAAGTTCAGAGTTTAAATTCTAGCCACTATTTAATTTTGGCCTGTGTTATTTGACAAACAATAAACTTGACACATGTGGCACTGTCAGTCTGGGTGTAACTGTGAAGTTCATGAGACCGAATCCTCTCAGCTGAACTAAATGGGATCAGATTTGTGCGGTTACAATGGTGTTAAATGTTTTGGAATTTTTGTTGGATTTTCTACGAATTCCATATAGCTGCAGAGGTGCAGAAAATGTTTTAGCACACAAAATTTCCCCAGAACAAACGTTTTTCACGAAAAACTTCCCCAATAGCACTTCGCGATATTATACACATTCATGCATCTAATATTTTTTAATGCAATATAATACACTAGGTAAACTTAAACATTACCATAATAAACAACTGACTACTCTGCTAAGTGTTTTGTTGTTTTTAATGAGTGTTATATTTGAAATTCAAACCATGAGCAATTTATCCTTTAGAGAAGTGATTCAAAATATTATTATCTTTCAGAAGTGTGTGGTGTTTTTTTACTAAGGTTTTTATTATTGTCTATAGGTAATGCATAGGTAGGCCTATGAGCTACAAAATTTGAATGTCTAGATGTATGATTTTATTCCCTTATCTCAGGTATTTTTTAAATAAATACTATTTTTACAATTAATAAAAAAATAGTTATAAAAAGACTACGTTAAGGCTAAAAGGGTCCTGTTCTATTTTAAATTAATGTTTTTTCATAAAATTTTGTGTCGACTCATTCAGTGGCGGATCCAGGGCAACATTTTGAGAGGGGAACATTCTTGGGGGGGGGGTTTAGAGAATATGTAGTTTGAAATTATCAAATTAAAAATAACCAATTTGGGAGCATATTTTTTATATTAAAAATTTTCTTCAGTACGGTATGTTATGTTTTTTACAATATTTTTTAAATCTTAGTACAGTAAAACCTCGTTAAGTCGGATCTCCGGGTAACCCGAACCGGTTTGCAATAAATAAAAATATGCATTTCGTAGCGCTATTGCTTTATACGAGCGCATAATCGTAGCGTACTGCACTTTGATCATGTTTTCGCCGAGTTCGCGCAACCGAGTCATTGTTTTATTGTGACGAGTAAATATTTTTAACGTGTTTTTCTCCGCAATAAAGGAAAATATTGTAAATATACAGTGTATTTTCATGTTTTATGCTCTTTCTCCGGCTAACACGGATTTTCGTTAAAGTCGGATCGGCCGCGGTCCGACTTAACGAGGTTGTACTGTAATCAGATTTTGTATAGTGGTTAAATAGTAAACCTTTTAATTATTTGAACAACTTTGACTACAAAGAAACAAGCTTGATACTACTTATAAATGAACAGGTGACTTTTTAGCTTAAAATAACAACATTTGAAGTTAAATTTATATTGAGTGTACTTAGGCCTAACGCTATAGAGAAAGCCTTTGGTTTCCTCCTGATTTTTCGAATCTCTCAATCACTTGGATGGGTTCAATAGGTAGGCTATATCATGGTGTGTAATATAAGAGCCAATCCAACCAACCTTTTTTGAACCATGGTAGTTCTTGTCCACTACTTCAAGTGCCTTAAGGGCCATGTTATACGGGCGCTGTTAGCGCTGTGTTGATAACGCTGAAAACCAGGCGTTAAATTGCCAAGTTATGATGTTGAAAGCGGGTCGTATCGTGTCATCAACGCGGGACTCTGTCAAACATGGCGTCATTCACTTCCAAGAAGGACACCATTCAGTTAGGCTGTCTAGTCTAGGTGTATTAAAAATAGTGTAAACATTTGAGGAATTGCGTAAGAGGAAGGATAAACGATGAGGCATTGTCTCACCAACCTCATTCCAGCATTTAGCTTTCAATTTTTTATTGCTATAATCCTTTGACTTAACGTCATAAAAAGGTGGCTGCTGTTCGATAGTGTACATAATTTTTACATTTTGTCACTTTGAAGTCAATAACCACTTTGAAATAAACAGTACCAACTAGAACTAGAACAAAGTCATTACTTCTGACTACTGTGGCCTCTCTGGTCTGCACTGCGACTGCGCGTTGACAGCACTCCATATAACTTGGTTCGGCGTTGATAGCGCCCGGTTAACGTGGATTCACCAGCGTTTATAGCGCTTGTATAAGATGGACCACGAGAGTTCAATTTATCCAATAAACCGACGTTGAAAACGCGGCGATAACAGCACTCGTATAACACGGCCTAAGGAATAAATTAGGCCTACATTTCCGCAATTGCACTGCTGACTGGCAAGGTACACAGAACTTGAATAAGCATGTGGATGATGGAGAAAACATGTATGTCACAAATATTTAGTATTGCTCGGTAAAAAAACAATAACATGAATTTTATAATATATGATAAAAGTTGCTTAGTCCTACATTGATTACTGTAGTTAATTTTGGACACCTTTTGATATTCTTGCAAAGAATTATACACTGTAAGTTACAATACCTTATAACATACAGTACTTTGTCGGAAGCACGAGTAAAAACGAATATATCAAAGACCTCTATTAAAAAAGTGATTAGGCCTACATTGTAATTCTCAAAGCAACACTGCATTATGGTATTGTACTGCAATAAATTCTCTTTATCTCTACATCTTTGAAAATATTTTTTAGATAACATAATTAACTACATGCGTATATTCACAATTTTGTAAAAAGAATAATACAGATTATAAAATTCAAAAAATTATGCCTACTACACGGATTTTTCGAGCATAATTCCGAGAACCATAGTCTAAGGCTGGCCAGTAGACCCTTACTCGTGCCGCGCCGTCGTCTGGCCGTTTTACCGCAGTGCTTCAGCATATGATATTAGTACAGACTGATAAAACAAGGACTTGAGTTCAAATATCGGGTTTATTGCAATTCAATATTTGTGACTTTTAGATGTAATGTGATTGTAATATGTATCTAAGATATTTGCCATCAAATGTATACCTGGCTTCCTCTTTATTTATTTTTTTTTTTTTTTTTTTTGTGTTTTTTGGGGAACCCTTCCCCCCCCCCCCCCCGTGGATCCGCCACTGGACTCATTAAGAAACTACTTTAAATATTTAACCTAACATCTCCTCCCTTTTTTAAAGAAAAATCATCAGTAACATAGAAAAAAAAGAGTAAGCTTAATATAAGTTATAGGCTACCTATATAACATGCCATGAGATAAGTTATTTTTAAAAGGTTTTTTACAATTTGTTCTAGGACTAGGCTATTCAATTTTGTTAAATTATATTTGCTATGGCCTATACATTGATTTAATACATTTAATAATATAATTAAACAATAGCTACATTTCAGAATATTTTTTTGCCTATAAGCTGGCTTTATTGCAGCAATATGGTAAGAAGGCTTGTTGTAAATTTTACCCATTGACAATATGCATATTTTGGTACTACTAATTTTCCTAAAAAAGTTGTTGGCTGCTTTGATTACGATATTGTGGTCATACTGCAATTACGATTTTAGTTCAACCAATTTTTAAGACATGTTGTGGAAAATCGCCTTACTTTATGTGCATGTTATTCTATGTTAGGGTAACCAAACATCCCGTAAAAACGGGATTGTCCCAATCATACTCAGTGTCCCGAAATAAGTCTCTCGGGACTCCTAAACTTCCTAATTTATAATATAACTTCAAGTAATTATATTAGGCCTACATATTTGCACTGTTCCCCCTCCCAATTCGCCGAGACTGCACAGACGACAGTGAGCGTGAGTGATAAGTGTCGCTGCTAACCTGCTAGAGTCAGAGTGACGGATGTTTCTTTTGGGTGTCAAACTTTATTCTTTAATTTTATATTATCGTCTCATATTGACACTAATTATGACCAAGCATCAATGTAAGTTTATGGAGTAATCCAAAGAATAGAACTATATTAAAAACTGACGCTATGACAATGAAGCCGAGTGCACAATTAGGCCTAGATTACTTAGCACAGTCAGCACAAACCGAGTGTAATACGGCATAAGTATTTCATTTTCATTTGCAAAAAATGGTGGGGCTAACTGTTTTTGCTCATAAATTCACCATTTTTGCGAATTTTTAGAAACAAATTTTTAGCACAAGCAGCACAAAGATAGCACAACTTTCATTTTTTTATTTGTTAAAATGACTGGTCTAACTTCAAGGTCATGAATAGTTCTCGGAGCTTTAGCTGGAAGGTATCCCTCAGAAACCCCTTGGTTGTGCCCCGTATTTTCCAGTTCATTATTTATTTAATCACTCTATTCTATATCAACTTGCAACATTTGCATAACCTCAAATTAGTCAAACCAATTGTATACCTTTTTGACAAATATTATTTGTAAAAGTATATAATAGACCTAACCTCATTTACAAATAGAACTGTATTGTCAGTTTAGTAAACTCCTATACATAATAATTAATAATTAAGATTGTTAGGCTAAATCTAACCTCAAAAAAAGTTTACCTGCATTGAATATATACCTATTGTAATTATTCGTTAGGTTAAAACAATACAAATACCCACTTAATTATTTTACCAGAATCACTATCCAAACCAAGTTTTCCAGCCATAATATTTAAAATTTTACTTTCATAAGATTGGATACCCGCCACCGCCATTTCGAAGTAAAGTGTCACCCGCTCTTAGTCTTAGTATTATCAGAGATAATATTACCAAGAGGAGATAGGCAACTCAATGTTATAAGT
>JAGFPH010009525.1:25840-37995 GCA_018207615.1 Philaenus spumarius | reverse complement strand
TATTTAATTAAATTGCATTTTAAAAGCCCTCCCCAAAAAATCAAAAATCAAAAACCCTCCCCATTAATAAAGATTACAGAATTTATACAAAAGTTAGACAAAATTACAAAAATAACATGAAATACCATGGATTTGTTTAAAGATAAAAATATAGGTCGTTGGCCAACTCTAAAAGGTAATTATAAATAATTGAATAAATAGACAAAATTAATTATGAGACGTCTCTCTATATGTAAAAAAAAAGGTGTGAAATTTCTAATATGTAGCCCTTAGGGCTAAGGTCCGAAATGTGCTAGCTTGCTCCTCCCAATTTATTAAATACTAACATATCCTAAATAGTACACATATACAAAAATTACTTTCAAAATACAGCCTATTTAACACTTAACATAAAAGGAAAAGAACAACTGCAGATAGTTCTCATTTTAAATTAAGTTCTGTCTCTAATTAAAACACTGTAGAAATATTTTGTTTAAATTTTTTAAAGTTCAGTTGGAAAGTAGGCCTTTTCTAAGCGTAGCTGTTGTAGGTTATGCCATTGTGTTATAACATTCCCTGGAGTTGGACCAGTATAACTGTATAACACAAATAACAATTTCTTTTTTAGAAAACTTGCAGTTATTTAAATAAGCATAATATGATAGTTCTTTGAGTTGGCTGTTTTATTGAAATTCGTAGCACAAGATGGCAAATTGCTACTTAGATTGTGATGGTTAATATAACATGTGTAATGTTGCATAAGACTGTCTGTACATGTTAGGTAAGCCACATGGTAACATAAAAGAAATGTTAACGTTTAGTTACATATCAGCAATATTTTGCTTATAGCTTATTAAAAGTTTTCAATATCGGTTACACTGTAGAAAAACTACACAGTTATAGTTAATTAATACATAACACTTTAGGCTTGTTTGTGGAAATATGTTTAGGCTTTAACAATAACCAAAATGATATCGGCTTTATAGTTTTTTGTAGGCTGTAAGATTTACATTTAAAATTTAGGCTGTAGTAAAAAAAGAAATACACAGGTTTCTCTAATAAATTGAACAAAAGAGTCAGGAAGTTGTACATTAACCAAAAGTGGAAATAACCTAATTAAGTTTTACAAGTAATATTTTATAATTATTAAGGTAAAGCTAAAATATTTCTACCTGGTATTCGGAAAACAAAGGTTTAGAAGTAATTCATGTTGTTCAGCGACACACACCGTCGTTAATCGCGATCAAATTATTTAAAAAAATGACATAACTACCACTTGGCAGCGTCTTCAAGTTTCGTTCGTAACGGTCTAATGGCCGACCTTCTACCAACCCTCATGACAAAGCGAATTTCAACTCAATAGATAAGGAACAGCTGATGGTTGTCGGATTACAACGACCTCTGTTAAGTTATGCCAGATAAGAAGTAATACCGTACAGAGTCGACATCTGGCGGAGAAAAGGATAACTATTTGGGAATGTCGGTAAGGACAAATGATAGAAGTTGTAAGTTGTTGATGGGACGTTACAGGGTTTTAAAAGAATTTGAAATTTTAGAGTGGGTTTGGGGGGTCAAAGTTACTAAATCACGATTTCTCCAAAACTACCAAACAGATTGGAACGAAATTTGGTATGTAGCTTCTTCTAGGGCCATAGGTGCCAACTAAGATAGGTTTTAAAAAAATTCGAAATGTTAGGGGGTTTGGGGGTAAAAGTTACTAAAATTCCCCATAAAAATACATAGTATAATATATATTTATTTATATATTTGTTTGGTGAATATACATTTAACTTTGATTTCTCTATCGATCCATGCAAATCCGGATCGGGGCATCTATCCATATATTTTACTGCCCCGATCTATATATTTATCATCATATCTAATGAAAGATTTGTCTAAAAATGGTGAAATCTCAAACAATATATACTATTTATGAGGTAGATATTCCAATTGAACAAAGTATTTTTCGGTTATAAGTCTTACGAAATTTTTTTGAAGGGTTTAAAATATTGGTAAATTGGATTTTTTATTTTGTTGCCTACAGACTGATCGCGATTTCTTAAAATATATATAGCCTTGAAACAAGAAACCTGGCACAAATAACTGTACCTTGCCCCTCCCTCACTTTCCTACAAACTGACCACAAGGCACTGGTGCATTAGTTGGGCATATCATTTTGATGTTCTCATTCCTCTAAACCCTTCTAATCCTGATACTCCCGTTCCCTCTATATTGCGGAGGATAATATTGTGGAAATTGGGCAGCTTTCAGACAATGATCTCCAAAACTCTCAGTCTCCGTCGACAGAACTGTGTTTGTCATCTGATACTGTTAAGTCAGATCATTGTTCAAACCACCCAGAAGCGTGGGAAAAAACGGCGAAAACGTTTTTCTAATACTAATCATTCTAAAGCACATAGAGAGTCTGCTGAAAGATACAATGCAAAAGAATCCTGCCGTAAAATCGCGAGGCTGTCAAAAGATACAATAAAAAAAATCCTGCCGTGCATCGTGAGGCTTCCAGTTAAAGTACAGTCAACAAAATCCCCAGGTCAAAATGGCTGCCGTTCAAAAATACAGTTCTAAAAGATGTCACATGAAGGTGCTTCCATGGTCTGAAAAATCAATGTCATGGATTCACTACAACTACAACACCGATTATCACAAAGACAAAACAGTTGAACTAGGTCCTATGATGACATGTAAATGGTGTACATCTATGAAGTGGTATAAATGACATGGTTTAGAACCTATGATTCATATCCTTATGACACACAAAATTACCATCATTTGTCGCCTTTATCTCACCAAAATAATAATTGCCGGGTTAGCTAGTATTATATAAAGTCCAAATACCACTCACTCACTGACTTATCACAAAATATCAAAAACTACCGAACGGATTGCAATGAAATTTGGTATGTAGCTTCCTCTAGGGCCGCGGGTGCTCGCTAAGAAAGGTTTTAAAAAATTTGAAATTTTAGGGTGGGTTTGGGGGTCTAAAGTTACTACAAAAAAAAAAACAAACACCAAACGGATTAGATGGAATTTGCTATGTAGCTTCTTTAGGGCCCTTGATGCCTGTTAAGAAAGGTTTTCAAAAAAATTCGAAATTTTAGGGTGATTTGGGGGGCTCAAAGTTACTAAAAATCCCCATAAGAAATACATAGTATAATATATTTATTTATATATATTTTTCTAATATACATTTAACTTTGATTTTCTATCCGTGCAAAGCCGAATTATTTTACAAACACACCAAACTATAAGTTGTAACTTATTAGAGGCAATTTTTGAAAAGTTCAATTGTTTTTACTTTTAAGTTACATTTTAAATATGTAATAACTGTGCTGGACATAAACAATATTCGTTTACCTAATATTTTATCAAAAGAGATATTTACAGGCTGAAAGACTTTCTGTGTTGTTATCGGCTGACTCGAGACTATTATGGCGAGGCAACTGGGGACCTTTTGACAGGCAATATGAGAAAATACTGAAAATAGTAATATACTAGGCAGGAATGAATACAAGCCGCTAGGGCAAGTTATTACCACGCAGAGTTAATACTCTTTTACAGAGAGGTAAAACCACGCATTAATCTCTGCAACAAAACTTGAATTTGATTAAAAATTAATTGGACAGAGTTTCAAGTTTAGAGCAGTTTGCTCCTTTAAATTATAAATCTTGAATAAGAGAACAAAAATATATTTGCACTATAGATTTATTATTATTTTATTTATTAAAGATTATTATTTGTAATTTAAATCAGTTTGATAATACATATATTTTTTTCGGAAAATGCCAAATTTTAAATGATATTAGATTTAGATGGTTTAAAACTTGTGAACTAACTAGGGAAGATATTTTAAAATATTTAAGTGCCACGATTTGTCAAGCTTTGTGTATATTTTTTGAAGATATTTTCAAAATTTTAAGGCATTTTTGCGTTTTGTAATTTTATAAATATATATTCTTTAAAATTTAATTTGCACGTAGATATTAGTCCAAATATATTTTGTTGTATATTATTTGTTTCTTTTTAGTTTAATTTTAAGATCTACTACTATAACACTTGTAATTCAGTTTATTTAGTGTAAAGTATCTTTGTATTATCACTTCATTTTAGAAACATAATTAATTAAGAAAGTTAACAAATAATTAATTAGTACTATCCAACCAAGCACACAACCTAATCAGTCACTTTAAAAATGCAAGAAAAAGTTATAAAAGGATAATTATAACAAATTAATATTGGAAAAAAATATAATAATATTATGATATTTCTGTTGCAAAATAAAACATTTTTTCATTTTATATAATAACAATAATGTATCATGGAAAATTATGTCATTTACCAAGTCGTTTATTTACAGATTTCGTTAGTTTTTTACCTTTATACCACACCGTAATTCAAAGAAAACACTGCACTTGTGTCTTAACACATACAGATCTAATAATGTTATGGTAGAAACGAAGATGGTTTTGGTGACAGCGCGTTGTGGCAGATTTTTGTATGTGCCTTAACACATACAGAGCAATCAATGCTATAGCAGAAACGCTGATAGTATTTTGAGAAGGATATTTGAAACTAGGCAGATATTTGCATACATTTTAATGGGCAGATAAATCTGCCATCTAGCGTCAGGTGCAATGCCAGATCTACAAATTGTTGGTCCCTGCAAAATTTATCCAAGGGCCCTTCGAGGAGACATCAATGGAGGGAAGAGGGGGGAAACTGTACAAATTTTTTTCATAAAACAACTAAAGGAATGTGTAACATAAAGTTTATCAAATAAATTTTACTAAGCCTTATTAAACAAGTTGTACACATATTTAAGAACTTACATGAATGTTAAGTGTGAAACGTTTAGAGATTAATAGGTATTTACTTTTTTCAATTTAAACTACTTTCAGGAAAAGAATAAGATAAATATAAGTTTTTAAATACAAATATTTGTTGTAATTGTACAAAAGTAAGTGTGTAAAATAATAAGCAATAAATGCATAGTGACGCAAAATTAACTTGCTTCTTTTTATTCACAAAGATAAAATGAAGTGCAATTTAAAAAATCTGAAGTTCGCAAGTAATTTTACTAAAAACTGTTTTTTCTTGGTTTCATTAGAGAAAATTGTTTGGCGAGTTCTTTGTAGTCAAGATTAGAAGTCTCTTTACCGTTTATGTAAATGACTCCCAGCTCACTTAACCTATGAAGCGCACTTATCACATCGTTTGCACTGCACACTTTGCAGCTGAGCAGTGAGCAGTTTACGGCGAGTTGTCGACAAGTAATAGCAATAAATACATGTTGTTAATGCAGTAGAATATTTTTTGCAACTACAACTTTTCTGTTAAAACCCTTTTCTGCCACTGCTTAAACTCAATATTTTATACATTTTTTATTTTAATTTAATTTATTTTTGAGTAGAGGGTCTTTGGTGCTCCCTAAGAGATCGGGCCCCCGGCATCGCTGGGTTTCGTGGTTCCTAGATCCGGCCATGTTCAGGTGAGAGTTTTGCTTACTACATCACTCAATTCCGGCGTTCAACTTTTAACATTGGGTGAGAATTCTGTAATTACATTAATGGCGTTACTTTTCTAAAAACCGTATTATTTAAGTTTATTAATAAAGTCTTTCTTTTTCCTAGGAAATAATTATAGAAAGATAAAAATAATGTTAAAGCTGTTTTACTTAGTTATTATTTATAGTTTTTATATTTTTGCACAGCACACCATTTCATGCACAGTCTACTAACCTTCCTGCTGCATTCCAAGGAGATAGCTTCATTGCAATGTATGCACATATAACTTTGTTTCTTATATTGGCTGATGGCCAAGATGAACTGGTTTTTATATTTTCAATTCTGCCACTTGGCATTTCCTCTTCATACCTAACTGATGAGGCCCACCCCTCATATACCACCTCATCTCCCCATACGTTCCTCTCATTTATAGAAAATTAATTCAGAGGATAATTTAACCTATTTTGTAGATGATTTACATTCAGTTCACATCCTATATTAAAGTCCACTAAAGAATACTGTTGCGTGGCGGCCAATAGAATGGGTGCGCAGCGTTGCCATATCTGCTAGTCTCGAACACTCCTGGTATTTACCGCTCGAGGCTATACGTGCCCTACTATCGTATTAAATATGCAACGGCTATAACGATTTTGCTAAAAAGAATTAATTATTAGTTTATTTTACGACTACACCTGCCTTTTCTCGCCAGTACTGAGACTACTTCATTACGAAACTGTTACAATTTTGTAAGAATTATTATTTTATTTTACGATTATTCCTGTTATTTATAAGCGGTACCTAGATTCCTTTACTACGCAAAGGGTACAACAAATTTGATAAACTTCCGGAAGATTTATTATCTTAGTTTATACAAAATACAGGTCATCCATAATAAACCCACACCCCCGATTGACACATACATAATCGTCACAGGCAAATCGGGAACGATTGGGACTGGAATAAGAAAAGAAGAATTAGAAAATCTGGAGAATTAAGAGCAATAACAGACCAAACGACAAAATTCCCTGCAAAGCACATTCTTAGTTTTGCAATAAGAGACCAATAACCAAAAACATTTTTTATTTTTTGTAAAAACTGTTGTTAAATTGATAGAATGGTGAAGTATGTTAATGTTATTTATGACTGGCATCATTGTCCTTCACATAGATAACTGAGATGCCATAAAATAGTAATTTAGTGTAAGCCACTTAAAACAAGTTTAAAGTTAGAGTAAATGCAAGACACTCATTTACATAAACCAAATAGCACAATTTGGTAGCGGAATGGGGAACGTAATGGTTACTATTCTGATAAAAAAATAAACTTGTAAGTTTAAAGTTTAATTTTTTACAGTACTCAGAACATTAGAAAATGAGACCAAGTGCTGAAGTGTGGATGTTGGTCTAGTATTGCAAATCTAAATATAGACAAAGCAAGAAATGAGTTAATGGACAGTTCTGGTCAGTTGGTCTCTTATTGCAATACCAATTCCCGGTCTTTTGTAGCAAAACTAAATTACCCCATAGACATTTTAGCGCTTGGGTTTTAAAAAGATATTTAATAAAGTAATTAACATATGACAATAAATGATTTTTTCCTAGAAAGCTTATAACATTTTCTACTAGATAGCATCAAAAACTCAATTTTAGCAAAACTGTAGCTGGGTCTCTTATTGCATAACATGATTAATCATCCGATTTTGTATGCATTGCTGTAAGGATATGTTTCATTATATATATATATATATATATATATATATATATATATATATATATATAAAACAGAAACAAATTCTTTTACGTTATTAAGTAAAGTTCTAAAGTTATTAAACAAATTGAAAAACCAAATGATGTAATTACTATTTCTTTAAACAGTTTTTATGAGACTTCCACAGTCAGTGATTAAAATTACAGTTTAAAGTCATCAATCTATATTCAAAATCCAATATAATAATAGTGGACATTTCTTACTATGCAACTTTTTACTTGCTTCACTATCTGTGTTGAATAAATACATTTTAAAATATGATTGTGCATGTTTTGTTTAGAAAAATAATCTTAGTTTCGCTTTTATAATTTTTTCCAGACACTTGCAATCAATTGTATATACAATGTAATCTATAGCATTGTACTGATGCATGTATTGAGAGTATGTATCAATTCTCGTTATCAAGTAAAATAAAAAACTATTTAGTAAACTAAGGTTAAAACCATAAAGACTAAAACTGAGTTGTCAAAAAAAACTTAAAACTGGGAATAGAAAATCAAAGATCACACAAGTAATAACAGACAAGCAAAGCAAGTCAGCAAAAGGAAAACCAATATCAAATAATGGAACTATAAGTCCACCCTAGCAATGTGAATTATTATACTTTGTGCAAAGAAATAATGGCAAATTTAATTGACCGAGTGGAAGCGATGTCTCCGTTTTAGCTCGACTGTTCGGCATTTCGTCTGTGTGTCTATCTGTCTAGCTCACGATTACGGCCAAACGCCTTGACCGATTGTCATGATTTTTTGCATGAATGTTCCTTATTCCTAGGCCGAGCGATGTATATATACGGTTTTTTTTCCGTTTTTCATTTTAAACCCCTTAAATAAAATAAAAATAGCGGCCGCATCATTTCTCTCAGTGTAAGCTTTTTTCCAAAGCCAGTTTGTAGCTTAACCGTAAGTCAAATTGAAAAACTATAACATTTTGCTAGCAAATTTAATGTTCTAAAAAATTATTTTCTTTATTTTTTCCGTGTCTCTACCAGCAAGCTTACAAAATGGCCGCAAACTTGAAATTTGTTAAAAATCATCCAAGTTTTTGTATTTTAACCATGTTTCTATACGTTTATTCTTTAGATATCTTCATAAAACCTTATAATTTTAAGGAGAGGGAGAGGGAGAGAGAGAGAGAGGGGGGAGAGAGAGAGAGAGAGAGAGCGCTATCTGCTGTCTGATAAAAACAAAACAAAAAAATAAAACATTATATATTTGTCCTCAAACAGGTACTGATCACAATTACAGTAGAATCCCGCTATTCCGAAAATCCTCCTAACAGAGTTCAGAAAAATACTGATTTTTTTAACATAAAAACAGGAGAAATTAAAAAGGTGTTCGTGAAAAAACATGTATTTATTGTTATACAAATAAGTTAAATAGGAACATACATAAAGCCTAAGTTTGATGAAAATGCCTAAAATCAAATTGGAATGAAAGCTGGTTTTTCCCTTCATGTTTTCCGGGAAGGAAACTATGGCAACAAGCATCCGGTGAAATGGATACCGGGTCCATCAGAAAGAAGTAAAGATTAGATACAACAGCTAGGCACTAGTAGTGTTGTTGCCAACTGCCAGTTCCTTTCATCCGTTTTTCTCCTTCGTTTTCGTTATTTCAAAGGATTTTGATTTTCTCTATCTTTTTTAAAGATAATGCGGTACTAACGGACAGTCTGCAGGATGACAAAACAGACAGTTTGAACAACCTATCCCTTTCCTTCTATTTTTAGAAGAAAACGGAATCGTAAAACAACAGAAGGAAATAACCCCGGATTAATAGAGCGAGGTCAAGACCATTTGCCGCGTCTACGTGTGATATGAGTTCAGTTTGATCGTTCACCTCCTCCTCGCTTTCCTCCGAGCCGATCAAAGCTGTATAACAGACACTAGCAGATGTCCCCACACTTAATTTACGCTTTAACAAGTCAATACGTTGATATTATTCACGAAATCCGCCTATTCCGAATTCCCGCTAAACCGAACCGTGTTTGGTCCCAATTAGTTCAGAATAGAGGGACTCTACTGTATTAATTGTATAAGCATCCCTAACAAAATATGAAAGATTGCCAAATAATAATGACGTTAAAAGTGTATTTGTTCTCAAATTATTAGCAGGTAAATTTAAATCAATAAAATAAAAATGCCATAAGATGAAAATTGCCCATAAAAATATAATTACACTAGGGGCTCTGCTCCTGGACGCTTCGCTCGCAGTTGGAAAACTCACTAAAGAAAAGGCTCTCGCTAATCTTTGGCTCGTTTGTACCTGGGTGACGGAGCATCGCTCAGTATTTTTAACATCTGGATTGTATCTATTCGAATACTTAGTAAAAATAAGTTGTATCTATTCACCTTCTAAGTGATTTGAAAGGTGGTATAAAAAGAAGTCCAGAGTTTAAATTTGATGCACGTTTTTCTCTTATACTAGCGTTTGTTCCTGATAAAATGGCCTTGCCACAACACTCATCTGGGTTTTTGACAATGTCAGAAGGATAGACAAATTCTATCAACTCAGACAATGTATTTACAAAAGTGATGCCATTGAGCGCTATACATTTTTTCCCATTCACTTCCAAATATATGATGGACCATTTCCCACAAAGAGTATACATATTGAAAAAAATTTCAGTTTTAGAACTACAACAATAACTTTATCCATCCATAAGGAATAACAGTTCTGTTAAATTATATAAATCAGCTGTTTTATTTGGCAGCTGACTCAAACTCATTAAACATTATCTCCATAAGATTAACATGGGAAATTTGAAGGCTTGTGGGCCGGAGCTCCTTCTTGGGTGAATAGCGGCTAAATGGATGATTAGATCTTAAATCTGACAAAAATCGTTAGTTTGAAATTAAATTTTCTACAACTTTTGTATTTAACATTTTTTGCTATCTCTTACCGTTTTCTTACAAAATGTGCTCAAAGTGGAAAAATGAAAAATTGAAAAAATCTTTCCCGTCCTAAAGGTGCTTCTAAAATTAAAAAATGTTAACTTCTGGCAATTTTTCTGAAAGTTTCTCATCAAGAGCTTTAATTCAAGTATGAGGTTGAGGGAGGTACGATTACAGGAAGTGCCTCATAGTTCATGTCAATGAATCAGTGAACCCGATTAAATACCACATATTAATGTACGATTTTTCATCTGTCCAATCACGTCATTTTAGCTCCATCTCCATTAGATATTGTTTCATAAAATTTGAAATCATACTCATTATTGTTCATACAACATATTAAATGTTCCAGTCAAAGTAGCAATAAACATATAGTAAAACATGAAAGGTAGTTTGTTTCTTATAAATTAATTTGGTAACAAATAGAATTATTTGGTGTCAGATCTACTGATTTGGAAATAATGCATTTTTTTCTGTAAAAAATAGCTTAAGTGGGATATAATTATAGTAATTAATAGTTTATTTTGATACAAATTCTTTATTTACATAGATGATTACATTTGGGGACAGCATTTCAAGATAGCAAATATTTTCTGGCGTTGAAACGATTTACTTAGGTAATCTTTTTGGTGACAAATATTTACTTTTGCGACACAAAATTTCTCTAACTTTCTAGGGCTTTCTAATTCTCCAAACAATACCTTTTCCCTGACTTTCCATATGTGGACACTTAAAATATTTATTTACCACTGTTATGTACAACTATCCATGTTTGGCCATTTCTATAAGGTTATCACTTTTAATATGAGAATCTATAACGGTTTTATTTGAAAGTAAATTGTCCAGCACGTGTTGAAGTGTCCAATGCTTCCTTAGTAGTGCATTGTTTAGAGAGAAGTAAGAATGACGGATACACTGAATGCCTATACACACTGCGTTGCTGTGAAGTTTCAAGCCGAGTTCATGAATCAATAGTTGCAGATACATCTCGTATTCGTTAACACATTGTACTTCTAAAATCAGAATAATTGTACAATTATTTATTACTGAAAATTAAAACTATAAAATTGTCATGCACATCTCACTATACTAAAAATTAAATCTAAGTTTAAGGCTGACAAAAATCCATCAATGGGCACACAAGATCAAAGACGAACGATAGATCTGCTGACTGTTATAACGTTTCAAATCACATCTAATAAAAGATTCTAATAGTCTAAGCATACGATAGTAAACACTATTTCAGAGTTCATTGTCCTACAATGTAAACAAAAACGCCTAACCCTAACCAAAACAGCTGATAAACAAGCCTAGAAAAATATAAGTGTTGAAGCCCAAATAAACCTTCCCAAATAATAAAATTAACCATGTCATATTAAGAATTCAAAATCAATGTAAAATGGATCACTGAACTAAACTAAACTGAATTATTATGTCAAATATATGTTTAGCAACAAAATCTAGCCTAAGGACACAATACTACACTAAATAGACTTATCCAAATTAACTATTTAACTTTTAACAAAATCACTACACAAATGATTAATCAAACACACTATTCACATGTTTATTTAATCATTCTTTACTTAATTTATCCAAACTCTGGTAGAAACATTCCTTTTGCAAACTAACTTGTTAGCTAGACGATGTTATTACATCGGTCATGTTTGACAAAGTACAACGGACATCATAGGAAAATTGAATAATATTAAAAAATAAAAACATAGTAGGTGTTACTTTGACTAAATGTATCATTCCACGAAGTCATTCATAAAAAGGCCGTGACTTTGCATACCAGAGAAGTCATGTGGGAGACTACAACCAATCCCAAAGCAAGACGCTGTAAGAGCCATTATTGGAACTGCGGCACTATTCAATTAGCAAGTGACGCCAATAACAGTTGAGTCCTATCATCATGAGTGTTCAGATGCCATCACGTCTCTCCGTTTGTTAAAAGTGTTTTTAAAGTAAACAAAAGTGATAAACTCAGTGAT
>JAGFPH010009525.1:9265-25740 GCA_018207615.1 Philaenus spumarius | reverse complement strand
TTATAAGTTCAAAATTTAGAATCAGTTAGTCCAATTGAAATAATTAAAATGTTTCTTTCAATAATTATGATAAACAAATGGCATAGTTCATAAAATAGTTCAAATCTTGGTGGTACATAGAAAGATCTCACCAAAGTCCAAAAATGTTTTGATCTATGATTTCTTCCTTCAGCGTTGAAACCTCAACATTATTTCAAAATTCCTTAATATAGTGACATTTTTTATGGCTCTTGATATTTTATAATTTATGGCGATAGGGCAGGAACGCTTTTAATTTAACTGTTCATCCATACATTTAAATATTTTGTAAACCATTACAGTTCCCTCCATCTTGAAAATCATTGTTGCTAGTTTTGGGGTTCACATTACTTTAACAAAACTTTCCAGCTGTTTTTATTTTTTATTATAATTATTATTATTTTTGATACACAACACAATTCTCCACTACACACTTGATACCATTTATTTATTTTCCAAAGAAGTGTTGAAATTTTTAGTATATGTATTTTATTAATTGTATTATGAATTATTGCAACTGTTATTTATTGACTATTATACAAAGTAATATTTACAGTCAAATAAGAGGCTTTTTATTAAATACTCAATTTATGATTGTGCTTGAGAGACACATGTACGTTCAACACAAAAATATGACAAATTAATGTGAATATAATGTTATGAAATCTTACAATGTTCCATCAGAAATTTATCAGAATGAAATGAATGATACATTTCGATGAAGTTTGAATGACATCCTAGAACATTAATTTGTATGTAATACTAAAAGACAATATGGTTCAACATTCAATAACTAACTACTTAAGACTATAACATGTTTTTAACTTGCTTTGATAACATTGAGACAACTTAATTATTGTTAACAAAATATTGTTTATTGGGTTTTCTTGAGACTTATTGTGGCAATTGGGACATTGGGGTCACGCACTCGCGATTAGGGTCCGTGCTCAAAGTTTATGTGGCAATTGGGACATTGGGGTCACGCACTCGCGATTAGAGTCCATGCTCAAAGTTTATGTGGCAATTGGATGATGAAAAAAATGTACCGGTTTGTCTGGGAAAATGGGTAACACCTTAATGTTCTCAAAGAAAAGTGATAAAACAAGAAACACTGTTGAATTCACATAAAATTTATAATATTGTTCAAGTGGTTATATCACAGTTCATTGTACAGACATATTTTAAAGTTTGAAGTCTACTGAAAACAAAGAAAACACTTCTCTATACACCGTCCTCTTCTTCTTCACCACTATTATAATGTCTTGGATCTATGGGTTCAATATATTTCCTTAACGCGGAAATGTGATATGGTCCATATAAATCTTCACCGTTCAAATTTGAAACATGGTAAGTAGCACCTCCTAGAATCTTCTTAATTATGTAGGGACCTTCATAAACGTCAAACAACTTTGCAGTTTCACCATCAATAGCTTTTGATAAAGGGTGAGTTTCGGTGAGTACTTTATCATTAATATTTAATGTTTGTGTTTTGTGTGTTTCATTAAATTTATGGGCTCACTTGTTTCTCTTACTCTCTATTATGGCATTTGCTCTGCGTGCGTCTAAACATAAGCGAATTTCACCTGTCTTCTTAATGACTGGGATTATAGGGTTAATAAAGGTACTTTTGCTGCGCTCTATTACTTGTAACTCCTCCATAAGGTTGATTTCCTTCATCAGTTCGTCCTGGTGCATTAAAGGTACTGGATAATTTATGCATTTAAATTCTTGTGGATTTGTAACTTTGAGTTCATGTACATATTTACTGCATAAACCTGGCCGATCCGAGAACACATTTTGGTATTTGTTAAGTAACTTAATTAAATCTTCCTTCTGTGCTATATCAATGTAATCATTGTCGTTCAAAGAGCTAAGAATCATTGCATGGGACAAAGAGTTGTTGCAGTTTATTCGCGCTGAATCGTATGACTGTTATGTATAGAATTATAACCATTACACATGAAATTATAATTATCATTATTTAGCCTTTGGCAATCAGATGCAATTATATTACATAAATATCCTTCACTTGTAACAACACCAAACTTCATTACAATATTTGTATTATGTATATACATTTTAATTATAATATGATCAAAGTTTATTTCCATTTTCAATTGTGCTATCAAATCTACTCCAAATATAACTGGTCTTAACAAGTGTGGCACGACAAGCAGTTGCACATTCATCGTTTGTCCTTCTATCGTAACGGGTATAAAAATAATCCGTTTTAGTCTCTTTAACGGTTCGCCTATAGCGGTTCTTATTATGGTATTATTTACTGGAAGTTCTTCAAAAGGTTTGAGTTGTTCTCGGTTTTCTTTAAACCATTGTTCGGAAATACAGCTAGCATTCGCTCCAGTGTCTATGAGTACATTTGTATTAAGGTTATTGATGTTTACTGATATCTCTGGACAAATAATATTTATTTCATTGTTTATATGGTTATTATTATTTGGTTCAGACATTAGGAAATTTTTATCACACATTATATTGTTGATTTCACAATTGGATGTATTGTTGAATAAATCAGATCCGAGGGTGTTATCGTTGCGCGCTATAAATGATTTATAGAGGTGGTACTCTCTGTCACCTCGGTGCTCACCTATAACGCTCTGTAGTTTTCCGCATCACTTTGTGTTGTATGGTTGGATGAAGAATTGTGTAGAGCTGGGTGTGTATCTGGATTGGTTGCGGTTTGCTCCCTGATCATCGTACAGACTTGGTTTTGTTCTGGTGTGGGGTAAGTTTCATTGTTTCGATTGTAATATGTACTCTGTTGTCTAGGTCTTGAGTCATGTTGATATTGTCGATGATTATTGTTGTTTTGACTCTGGTTAGGGTTATTAATTCGGTATTGTGAATTGTTGTTCCGCCATGAGTTTTGGTTATTATTATAATTTCTATATTGGCTATTTTGTGATTCTCTAGGATTTTGATTTCCAGAATAATTTGTTCTCTGGTTATTGGGTCTGTTGTGTCGGAGTTGGTAGGCTTGGTTGTTAATTTGTGGGCTCCGTGGTGGGTTTTGATGTACTCGATTTGGTGGTTGATCTGATCTGATGGGGTTGTGTGACATGTTCTGACTACTATTTCGAGTTTGTCGTTGCGTGTCTCGGATATCCTCCCTTTGTAATAATCGCTCGAACTCCCTGATTGTATTTATGTTCTGGACGTTCCTACTGTCTTGTACTATACCGTCAAATCGTTCGGCGAGAAATGTCATGATTTCCTCCTCTTGCATCGGTGGGGGTATAGATTGTAGTAAGATGAAGCGTTCAGTGAAATATTCTGAGCGACTTAGACTTCCATTGATCCGATATTTCTCAGATTCGATACAGTACGAGCTTTGATTCCTCGTTGTAGGTCTCGGTTCCAAAACTTTGCATTAAATTCTTCCTCGAAATGTTCCCAACTTGTTATGTCACCCTTAATTAATTGTAACCAACGTGATGCCGGTCCATACAGACTCAACTCTAACAAGTCCTTCAGATGCCCAATGGGATCATTTAAATTTTGTTGTTTTCTCATACTTTTCTCGTAAAATCGTTTCATTTGATTGAGGAATTCATGTGGGTTAGTGGCTCGTCCATTGAAATAAGGAATTTGCCGGTCTATAGCTTCACCTCCTGTACAAATGACCTGTATGGTGTTTCCGGTGGGTACTTGATTTTGACTTTGTTTTTTGAGGTTTACAATCTCCGCTTCACATTGATTTATTACATTAGAATGTTGTTTAATCAGTGGTATTAAATTTTCTTGTGTCGTCTTGTAGATTTTTGCAATTTCCTCACATTCAGAACGAGTTTGTAGGTTGTGAAATTTGATTTTATCTTCTAGTATGTTATTGTTCTGTTCCAATTGTTGGTTAATTAATTTGACGGTATTCTCTTTGTAGTTTTCTAGTTTACTTTCAACTTCAGTGTTATGTCGATTAAATGATACACTAACAATTTTTTTCATTTCCTCATTGTTCGTATTTAATTTGTGTAAGGTGTCCTTTTGTAGCATGTTCGTTTCAAAATTTTGTTTAACTTGGTTATCCTTTACTGTATTTAATTCTGTGGCAAACATATCTTGTGTCGTCTTGACTTCTAGAATTTGTTTTTCAAAAAATTGTCGACAATTTTGAATTTCATCCTTGGTTTCATTTAATTTGGAGCTCATATTCATATTCATCTGCTGTAGATAAATAAATATTGTGTTCAAGTCGGGAGTGGTTGTATTAGAACGGTCGTTTGAACTTCCCGCTGATAATGTATGAGACTGTGTAGATTGCTTCTCGTTTCCAGCAATCGCTAATGAATTGTTTGCCCCGATTACAAATACGGGATCATTTCGTGTATTTCCGTCAATGTTCGGTAGACTTCGGCTTCGCTTCACGTAATTGCCGCTCGGCACTGTTGAAATATAGTCAGGTGCAGACGACAAGCAGTAGGACAAGCAGAACATGGCGGCCGTTTCACTACACGAATGGGATCGTTCATCGCGTTGTACGGTAGCGTTATTTTCGGTCTGCAATGTGTTGTTAGAGTTCCTCTCACTTTCCATGTTGATCGGGTATCGTTTAGGGAATCTTAAATTATATGGGGATGTCATTGATCAGGGTTTTATACTAATCAATCTCAAGACTATTTTTTTGTCGGTACGCCATAACTTCCTTAATACATCATCAAATTACATGAATGAGGCATCATTTTAAAGCTTTCCTTAACCACTACACGGGAAAAATAGACAAACAGCTTAAAATTCATGTTTTAATAACAAAAATTTATTTAAAAAACTTTAATATTATACTCTGTATGTTCCTAATGAAATGCGCCATCTACTAACCATCTGTTTAACTAGCATGACAGCTGTTAGTTAGATTGTTTACACTGTAAGATTGTATAGGGATATGTTATTTATAAACCAATGTAAATAAATAAACTGAATTAAATCAACGTGTTAAATCATTTAAATGTAGGCCTACTCCGAACTTGCGAAATATTCGCACGGGTCAGCTAGTAAATATCTAATACAAACTTCACTTATAGGCTTACTATCGATTTTATTTGATAACAGTTGCAATATTTTAGACAAGGTTTTTATGCTTCAAGTTTGTCTGGCCCTGAAGTTGAGCGCCATTGTTATGTTTTTATCTTCTTAATTTAGTTTAATAGATAAATAGATATTTTAATAATATGTGATGGGATTACCCAAAACTGTAAGTAGGCCTAGGCCTAATTTCTATATGTAACCTAAATATAGTAAGGACACTATAAAAGAACTTAACTTCATATAGGCTAGTAAACAAATAAGTATTTAATAGTGATCATAGATCCAAATGTTCAAAATGTCAATACATACAATAATTTGGTTTTTAAAATAATACAAATGTTTTAGTTGATTTGCCTCAGGCAACTCTAATATCTACGAGGTGTGAAATTCTTGGAACTCAGACAAACTGGAAGTCATATTTGAATATTAGTTTAATCTTTAATAAAGTTTCGTTAGATACAGGCAAAGAATTATTAGTTGAATCTTATAAGTTCAAAATTTAGAATAAGTTAGTCCAATTGAAATAATTAAAATGTTTCTTTCAATAATTATGATAAACAAATGGCATAGTTCATAAAATAGTTCACATCTTGATGGTACATAGAAAGATCTCACCAAAGTCCAAAAATGTTTTGATCCATGATTTCTTCCTTCAGCGTTGAAACCTCAACATTATTTCAAAATTCCTTAACCCTAGAACCGGCAATGTTAACGAAAATGGATTTTTTGGCTTGTGCAAGCATTTATTCAAAAATTCGCCAAAAATAGTAAATTAACCCCAATCCAAAAGTGTTCCATAGCTTTTTTGTAGAGAAAGGTTCAAGGAATTTGTATATGCCAGTAAAAAAATTATAGATGTAAAATTTAGAAAGTTATTAGCTCAAGAAACAAAAAATGTTCAGTTACGAAAAATAAAAGTTCAACTTTAAGTCTACATAAAAAGTAGTAAACATTTTTTGTAATTTTTTCCATAAATGTAAAAAAGTTTCGTAATTTAGTTCTAAATAGAACTGTATAAAAACATTTAACATTTTCAAATTTCTTATTTTGAAAACACGAGATTTTATGTTCTTACTACAAGTCTGCTATCAAAAGTATGCCAAGTTAGAAACGTAATTTACTAATATATGCTGTGCCCAAAAATAAAATATTATTATAACAAAGTGTAGAGAATAAATCAAAGAACTGGACTGTATACTTGTAAATTATCTTTTCATAAAAGTGTTCGACTTAGAAGTATTTGAATAACAAAAGTTAGAAAAATATAGTAAACTCTCGTCTGTACAAGTTGCGCGCGCATTCTCGTATGTCTCCCTATGCTATAAAAGTCCGTTACGCTACAGATTTGAACGTTATGTGAGATCGTATTAGCAGTCACTTTCCCACGGTCCTACACAATAAACTGTTCAAATATAGCAAATTTGGTTTACAGGGGAAGTTAGCTTGAAGAATTATCTTTACAAAGATACCAAAATATCT
The DNA here is from genome assembly GCA_018207615.1 of Philaenus spumarius. NCBI lineage: Eukaryota > Metazoa > Arthropoda > Insecta > Hemiptera > Aphrophoridae > Philaenus > Philaenus spumarius. The sequence continues at coordinate 19,203 of JAGFPH010009525.1, read as the reverse complement.
ATAAAAAACTATTGAGGTCATAAAGATCTCACGTGAAATAAATAACGCTGTTTATTGGTTGGAAAACTGACCAATTGCAAGGGTCTACAAAACCCCTTCTTACTTCAATACTATTGGTCCGATTTTTGATTTGATGAAAGTTTTGGATAGGGGAAATTGTGATGAATCCATCGGTACATAGGTTTAACTAAGACAACCTACTGGGCGGGTTTTAGAGATTGACAAAAGTTGAGTAATTTCGTTATGTTTTGTATGAATTTCCGGGCGCCGATTGATTTGTAGAAAACTAATAAACTGCAACGATGATTACGTATGTAAATATACGATTTAGAAAGAAATTGTAAATACAAAAAATAAAGTTTGAAACATTACCTTTCCAATGGTGTTTGTTTTTTTGAGATTGGAAGATTTTTAGTGGGTCAAATATTCAATACAATCACGCGTTACAAATGTGCTGTCATGATCGCACGTTTCGTGCGATCTGCCGGTTCTAGGGTTAATATAGTGACATTTTTGATGGCTCTTGATATTTTATAATTTATGGCGATAGGGTAGGAACGCTTTTAATTTAACTGTTCATCCATACATTTAAATATTTTATGTAAACCATTACAGTTCCCTCCATCTTGAAAATCATTGTTGCTAGTTTTGGGGTTCACATTACTTTAACAAAACTTTCCAGCTGTTTTTATTTTTTATTATAATAATTATTATTTTTGATACACAACACAATTCTCCACTACACACTTGATACCATTTATTTATTTTCCAAAGAAGTGTTGAAATTTGTAGTATATTTTATGTATTTTATTAATTGTATTATGAATTATTGCAACTGTTATTTACTGACTATTATACAAAGTAATATGTACAGTCAAATAAGAGGCTTTTTATTAAATACTCAATTTATGATTGTGCTTGAGAGACACATGTATGGGGCAACTGTTCAACACAAAAATATGACAAATTAATGTGAATAATATTATGAAATCTTACAAACCTTTGGGAAAATTGCCAGAAGTTAACATTTTTTTATTTTGCAAGCACCTTTTGGGCGGGAATGATTTTTTAGATTTTTAAAATTTTTTAATTTTTTCACTTTGAGCGCGTTTAGTAAGAGATAGCAAAAAATGTTAAATACAAAAGTTGTAGAAAATTTAATTTCAGACTAGCGATTTTTCATCAGATTTAAGATCTAATCATCCGTTTAGCTACTATTCATCCGAGAAGGGAGGCCTCACCCAACGTCCTTAAAGCTAGACGTTTTCACTGATTCACTGACATTAATTATTAGGCAATTCCCGTAATCGGACCCCCTCAACCTTATACTTGAATTAAACCTCTCGACGAGAAAATTTTGGGAAAATTGCCAGAAGTTAACATTTTTTTTATTTTGGAAGCACCTTTTTGCGGGAAAGGTTTTTAGATTTTTTTAATTTTTCCACTTTGAGCGCGCGTTTAGTAAGAAAGCGGTAAGAGATAGCAAACAAATTTAAATACAAACGTTGTAGAAAATAAAATTTCAAACTAACGATTTTCCATCAGATTTAAGATCCAATCATTCGTTTAGCCACTATTCATCCGAGAAGGGAGGCTCCGAATTTTCCAACCTCGAGCGTAGCGAAGCAGCCATCTGAGGCGGGGTTGGGACGCGAAGCATGCAGGGCCAGAGCCCCTAGTATATTATATAGATAGATTAATGCTTTTCTGCTGGCTTTCATACCCTATGTTTCGGCTAGCGTTATAAAATGTATGTTTCCTTATATTATGAATATCATTGAAAAGGTATTTTACAATAACGTTGAAGCACAATAATCTATTTTTTTTACTACTAGGGGAAACGCCAACACGTTGGAACCATCTATACACATAATCATGTCATGTTTTCTTTATAATAAAGGTATAGGATTAATAACAACCCCAAAGCTAATATGGTAAATAATGATAAATTAACAGATTAACATCTGTTTGTAAAACATCTGGATTGTATCTATAATGTATCTATTTGCCTACTTAGTGACTTCAAAGATAGTATATAAATGAAGTTCAGAGTTTACATAGATGAAAAGCAAGGTCACTAGGTAGAAAAGGTTACCTCATAGTCATGTAAACAAACTCAAACCCCTCGACCCGTTCCCTGTCCAGTGACGTCATTATAGTACAAAAACACCGCGCTACCATGAAAGATGTATGTTTCTTCGTACAAGTTTTCTCATTTTTAAAAAAATAGATGTATTAAACTATTTTTGGGGTTGCAGTTTTTAAAAATGATACTAAATTACACATTTCAACATTTGTAATTGTAAGAATATATCTTAACCCTTTCAAAAACATTATGTTTATGTCATTAATTTGCAATTTACAATAATAACAAAAGTATAATCATACAAATTTTAATTTATATTTTTACTGACTAAAATTTCAAATAAAAAGCTATCTTGGTAATACAGTACATTTTAAATCATATACCGGTAACTAAAAAGCAGTCATTAAAATTGTATTTAATATTTTTTACAGAATAAAATAAGAAAAAAATGCAATCACGATAATACATTTTAATCTATATAATAAAAATTAAATGCTATTCGTTGATAAGCATCATTTGAGAACGGCTGGACCGATTTTGCTATTTTTGTTTTAAAATGTTCGTAATAGTCCGAATTAGGTTTTTATAGAAAGACATTTTTGAAAAAAAATTCCCAGAAAAGTTTCAAATATTGGAAAAAATGAACACCCTTTTTTATATGAACTCAAGACCAAAACTCACGAAAAAAGCTGTTCGGAAAAAAATTGCTTAGCAACACAATGTTTGTTTACATTTATTACCATAGCAACTTTACTTAGCAAATTTATAATCAGTTTATTACCCGGTATTCTTCAAAACCAACAGCTTTTACTTTGGCTCGCATTATAATGCCGAAGTATTCAAGTCATGTGATAATTTTTTTTTTGTATCTGTTTTCCTGTAAACACGATACAAGCACTCACAGACGTCGTAGAAAACTTCTGGTGGTACCAGAATCTTCGTAATTTTATTGCGGAGAGTTTGAAAGCTTTTGAGCTTTCTAGCATGAGTTGTAGCTCGTCGGGGTCACGTTTTTGGACGGGACGGGTGTAGTCCCAATATGTTTTCTTTGATAAAAGTTTGACAAAATATTTGACGAATAACAATGGTAGTGTAATATGCCCCTTAGCTAAATTTGATTCACTTTAAGCTTTAGCTAGGAAAATTAGTGAAAGTTTAAAATTATTAGACAAAGCTTTTAGTACTAGCTATTGCTTATTTTTATTCACGCGATTTTAAGTAATGACTTAAAGTCTTAAGTTATAGCTTTTGCTTATTTTTTATTCAACAGACTCATTAAGTTAAATTGTTGAACAAAAAGTTATTTTCTACAATTTTAATGCAAAAGATAGTCACAGAAACTACTTTTAAATCAAAATATTAAGACAAAAGAAAATTATAATAACATGTAGTAACCGGAGCTAAAGCCTAGCCCATAACATAACCAAAGACTAGTTGACTTATGAATTTAAGCTAAACAGCCAATTTATATGCAAGGACCATATTGGGAGATTTCAGTTATTTTTCAAAGCTATTAGAATATGTCCAAATATGATAATATCTTGTTAATAAAAAGAAACCTTGACTTGAGGTAGCAATCTAGAAACCGCGAATATCCTGGCATGTGAAAGCCATCTCTGACGACATTAGGGCGTTCCCTACAGATTATAAAAACTGAAGACAACCCATCCTCAGCCTCTTTTGCTCAGTATCATTTGGCAGTCTCACTTCGCACTCACTAGAGTCCAGTACGCTTCTCTCCGAGATGTCGATAATCTTCATCAAGTTACTGCTAGTAACTTCTTCACTTCGTAAGTAATACTGAAAAGATTGTTAATCATGATGTTTGAATTAAATTCAATTCCATATTTTTTCTTAAAGAACTGACGCGTTTATTTTATTTGTTAAGGTTGAGAAATGAATGTAAAATGTAACTTCAAAAATTTATAAAAAGTCTGTCTTTAAATTTTATGGAGTATTAAAGTTATAAGTATGTTAATTATATTGAGAATTAAATTAAAAGCAATTTAATATAGTTCAAGTTATGAACAAATGTATTCTTTTTAAATGTAATCTGTATTTGCTTGTTATCTGTGGATGAATATATTAAAAGAGTGTTTCACAAATTTCTCTCGTTTTAAGTTTATGAAACCAGCTTTCCGAATTGTTGGCCTTTCCGGCTTAATAGATAATTCCAGTACTGTACAAAAATAAATATTTTGTTACATGCCTTCCGCATCAAAACGGTTGGAAAATGTTACAATGGTGGCAGCGGTGGGATTTATTAAGGATGGAAAGGGACATGAAGGAATGTTGGTTGATTAAACTGTTTAATTAAACTAGAATTTTTTTTTTGTTTTGTTGTTTTTGATATTTTAAAAATATTTCTATGTTAAGTTTAGAAAATTTTATCAAAGGTTATTTACTGGTCACGAAATTTTTATTGTTTTAAAAACATGGTAATTCTAAAACCATCAAAATTGGGAACTTCAGCGGGAAAATTAAGCGAAAGCAAGTAAATAGGGAAAATTGTTATATGGATAAGGAAGCGTGTAGGCCGTTTGGGACACCTCCGGGATTCGTTAAACCAACAAATGCATTAGAACATAATTTGTATATGCGCGTAGGAGCAAGAAATGCTGTCGTAACTGCATTTTATGAGTACACTAGCGACGTTACAGAAGTTCGTAGGCCAACAAACACAGAAGTAGTTTCTAAAGAAACCGGTTTAGAGCCGATATACGCGGTGCCCAAACCAATAAAAAAGACTTAAATGAGTCAAGTTATTCGATTAAAACCTTTGTGGGACAAGAACAACGGGGTTAGGGTATATTAATATAGACAGCGTTGATTTGTAATAAATTTTTTTTTTTTAGGAAATGTGTCATTTGATATTTACCACTTTCTTAGTTGTATTACTATTGGCTTCAACATATTTGTTATGGACGCTTTATTTTAAAGGATTGTTGGAATACTAAGAGAATTTTCTAAAGAATGATACAGTTCATTTTTGCTCTCGTTTTGTTAACCATTTTTGTAGTTGTTGCATATGTATTGTGGGTCACTTACCTAATTAGAATCTAGCAGATTAAATGAGCGGGGCTAATGTTTATTATATACCCATAAGGAATGCAGACATTTTAATAGAGGGGACCACGAGTCTGCTGAGAAATTTAATACAGCGAATAGTTGAGCGTCAAGTAAACGGTCGATCGAATTATACGGACGAAGCCAACGTACGGAGAGTAAAAATTTTGAAAATCGAAATAGAATATTTAGCAGATTAAAAGAAAAACGTAAAGATTTAAATTAGTTCATTATGTCGGAACACGAGTCGGAACACGAGTCAGTACATAGTCAGCCGGGCGAAGCTGCAGCAGTCGAAATGGATCGGTTAAAAGCCAGATTAGCTGTGCTGGAATTAAACCGGACTAAAGATTTAGGCACGGCCGCTTTTGTGAACGAGTATAGGGGCGAGGCCCAAGGTATAACCGTACAAGAATTTTTTAGGCGTATAGATCAGGCATCGTTGATGGGAGGCTGGACAGAAAGCGATAAAGTAAATATAGTTTCCTTGAAAGTAAAAGGGGCAGCAGCGCTGTTTCTTAGTAACAATCCCGACATAAACGGGGAAAATGTGACCTATAATGAGGTTAAAGCCGCATTTATCGATAGGTTCCGGAATAAGTTCTGTGATCAGTACCATTATACGAATTTACAAACCGCTAAACAGCGTAAAGACGAGAGTCCTGAATTGTTTGCCGACAGGTGTCGCAAGTTGTGTGCGCTCACAATCCGTAAAAGCGAGGACGCCGTAGAACAGCGCGTGATTCACGAAGAGAGCGAGAGGAGGTTGCTCGCCGCGTTCGTCTCGGGGTTAACCGGAAATCAAGGGGTTCAATGTCGATTTAGAATGCCTAAAAGTTTAGCCGAAGCTTTACAAATAGCCATTGCTGTATCAAACGCAGAAAATGACATGCGAGCCGCGAGTACGCAGCGGACAGTGTTTAACACGCAAGTTACGTGTTATAATTGCCAAAAGCCGGGGCATGTAAGCCGCGAATGTAGGGCGCCAAGAAGAAATGATGGGAACCTAGATAGGCGACCAAGGGAATACAACGCGAGTAATTACGGGCAAACGAATAATAGGGATTCTTCTACTAGACCGCCTATGAATAATCCGCGAGGATTCGCGAACAATTCCGGCCAAAGATACTCGGACGAGCCGAGAAGACAGTACGACATGTCGCAAGTAGAGTGCTATAAGTGTCATAAAAAGGGGCACTTCGCGAACAAGTGTTGGGGAGCCAGTCAGGAGCGACACCCAAACGCAAGGCGCCCAACCGCAAGCAATCCCCCTCAGGTGGGCCGTTAAGAGGGAAAACATTTAGAGATTACGTAGTTCCAAGCATTAATTGTGAATGCGAGGGAAATAATCCAGATTTAGTAATTTGTGTAGAAATAGAGGGCACAGACCGTATTTTGTTAATTGATTCCGGAAGTAGTATTTCCATTTTGAAACCAGGCGTAAGTAATGTAATAATTAGTGAACCCACTGTAAACGCGTCGGGTATCACGGGTAAAGAATTAAATTTGTTAGGAAACCAGCAAGTAGGTTTTTCAATAGGTGAGACGGACTTCACATTAGAGTTTAAAGTAGCGCATTTAGAAATTAGGTACGATGGATTGTTGGGACTGGACGCCCTTAGACAATTCGGTGCGTGTATAAATCTTGCCGAGAATAAAGTAATCCTTCAAAATGAACCCCCTTTTTCCGAAAAGATCGCGGTTCGGGTAAATTTTGTGGACACAGCGCCAATGGCCGACTCCACTGTTGCACAGAGTAGCAAAAATGATGGATTGATCACCCGTCAAATATTGCAAACAACGACGTGTATACGAAAGCAAACCCAAAAGGAAGGCGAAATAAAATGCTCGGAAGATATAACGCTAAACCCGATGTCGCAGACGTTAGTCGAGGGAAATTTGTTCATAACCAACCCACAAACCGAATTAATTATGGTAGAGCCAGTGGGCTTACAGGTTCATGGCGTGCAGGTAGCGCGGTCATTATGTAAATTAGCTAGAGCTAATGAGAATTTAGTTGGGGACGCGAGTAAAGTCCAAAATGTGAAAATTGTACGATTTGAAAATTTATGTGGTAATTGTGATCGCAGGCTTTGCGATAGAGATAATTTGTGTAGTGGACACATGTTAAAGACATTTGAAGCAAATGTAGTGTCTGATAAGGAAAATAGTTTGTGTGAAAGTTGCAAGTTAAAGATGTTCAAGACGGGCATAGCGACTAATTGTAGAGAGAATAGTGTAAAACGTAATAATGGTTGGCACATGTTAAAGAAGTCTAGGGATGACTTAGTAGCCAAAAGAGAGAATAAATTTGTTTGTAAACCGTGTCAGAATCGCGAAAATGTGTCACTGCAGGGCATAGCAACTGGACGGAATTTTAGTTTCAACGATATTGGTAGAGACGGTCGTGAGTTAAATGCGTCAACGGTTGGCGTGGCGACCGGGCGAAATAGTAATGTTCGCGGAAATAATTATGTAAGTGTTCAGAGTGAACAAAATGGTTTCAATGGTTATTCAAGTAAAAATAAAAATGTTAGTGTGTCGCAAAATGGGCGTCATATGTTTGGTAGAAATGTTAAAATGCATACGGGTTATGGTAGAGGCGTTCAGGGTGAACGTGACAACTCTATTCAAAATAGTTATACGAGTAGAAAAATTGCGCATGGACAATTGTATTCTGATAATTTGAGTCAAAATAATTACGGTAAATACGGTGGAAATAAAGATTTTGTGAGTAACGCGTATAGAAATATTAAACGCAGTAGTTATAAGGAAACTAAGGCAAATGATTGTGGTTTTAGAGATAACAGCGAGATATGCGATAGCGCCGAGTTACGGAATCGTAGGCCTATTTCAGTGAACAATAGAAGTTTAACGAATATACAGGGTGTATCGGAAAATAATGTTTGTGTGCCAGAAGCAAATGCAAACAAATTTAAGCATGAAGTAAAAGTACTTGTTTTAGTCGCGAATTGTAGCAATGAAAAATTAGTTTTAACAAAGAATATTAAATTAGGAAATGCAATACCGGTGACTAATGAGGAAGTTTGTGGAAATAAAATACAAACCGAGAAAGGAAATAATGGTAAAGTTAATTTATTACGAGACGTTAGGAATAATTCCGAGTTAAACCACAAACAAGAAACGTGGCAAGCGCATCCGTGTAAGGAAGCGGTCGTTGGATCTATCCGGAAATTAGGATCCGTCCCAAGACCACAAAGTCAAGATAGTGCGACAACTTTACAGAAATTAAACCATTTGACTGACAAAGAGAGGCAAATAATTTTACCTGTGTTAGAAGAATTTAGCGACTTATTTTATGACGGTACGGGTACGTTAGGATGTACGTCAAAAGTAACTCATCGTATTGATACAGGGGACGCGGCTCCCATAAGGAAAACCCCCTATAGGGTACCCTATCACCAAAAACCGATTTTGGACGAATGTATTAAAGACTTGATGGATAAAAATGTGATTCGACCTTCTCAGAGTCCTTGGGGTTCACCCATAGTAATCGTAGCTAAAAAGTCGCCAGATAACGGGCCTCAAAAATGGAGGTTCTGTGTAGATTTCAGGGCCTTAAATGCCATTACAAAAGGGAATTGTTATCCACTTCCGAACATTGCAGAAACACTCGATAGTTTAGGTAACAGTAGGTATTTTACAACTTTGGATTTAGCCTCAGGCTACCACCAAGTGGCTATGGCGCCGGAGGACATTGAAAAAACAGCGTTCGTAACTCCTTCTCACCACTGTGAATTTTTGCGTATGCCTTTTGGGCTATCTACTGCAGCAAATACCTTCCAGGAATTAATGAACTCGATTTTGAGCGGAATCACGGGATCGGGAGCCCTAGTTTACTTAGATGATATTGTTGTGTACTCCCCTACAATAGAAACGCATGCACAGAGGCTAAGAGAGGTATTTAGTCGGCTCCGAGAAGCCAACCTGAAGATACAGCCCGAAAAATGCAAGTTTGCCGCAAGTCAAGTAAATTACTTAGGACATTTAATAACAAGAGACGGTATCAAGCCGGATCCGAGTAAAATAGTAGCCGTGAATGAATTTCCTGTACCAAAATGCGTAAGAGATATCAGGGCGTTTATAGGATTAACTTCGTATTATAGACGATTCATTGAAGGTTATGCCAAAATAGCTAAGCCATTAACTGAACTAACTAAGAAAAACGTACCTTTTGTTTGGGCCAATGAGCAACAAAGCGCGTTTGAAACATTAAAAGAAAGGTTATGCACGGAACCAGTTTTGGCGTATCCTGATTTTACGAAACCCTTTATTATTTCTACAGATGCTTCTAAGTACGCAATTGGCGGAATTTTGTCGCAAGAAACAGAGAGTGGGGAGCGGCCTATAGCATATTGTAGTAGAACGTTAAACAAAGCTGAAATAAATTACGGCACTACGCAGTTAGAGTTGTTAAGCGTGGTATTCGCTACAAAGTATTTCAGGTGTTACGTGTATGGACGAAAATTTAAAGTAATCACGGACCACAGTGCACTAAAATGGTTGTTTAACTTAAAAGATGCAAACTCTCGTCTAATGAGATGGAGTATAAAATTGTCCGAATTTGATATGACAATAGAACATAAGCGCGGAAAATATCACACGAACGCGGACGGTTTGTCTCGTCATGTAAGTAAGGATAGTAGTGAAAAAGATAAATTAGTAGGGAAGATTGAGATAAGTCCCATATGGACTAGAGAACACATTTTGCATGAGCAAGATAGAGATTCGTTTTGTAAAATTATTCGTGAAGATTTAGAGAATG
>JAGFPH010009524.1:21743-34603 GCA_018207615.1 Philaenus spumarius | reverse complement strand
AACCACCACGGGCAACGCCGTACGGGTCAGCTAGTGCGCTTATAAAAGAGTATTTATTCTGAAAATACAGACACTTCAATTCTATTTATATGTATAGACATGAATTTACAACTGAGACCGAACTTGTAATTTTTAATTTGAAAACCTTTTGGTGATGAAGTGACTTTAGTGCTGTGTTAAGCGTTTCAGCAAACAGCTGTTATCTTACATAACCTCATATTATCGGGATCAATGAACGAGAAAATTACGCCCTCTATTCTCTACGTTGGAGGGGTGGGTCTGCTGATAAGGGCCTCATCGAGTGGAAAGTAATACCCTTATGCACGATAGTTAACTACCTTGAAGATGTTATGAAAACAAGGGTGTGTCGCATCATCTGTACAAAGGGACACGAGTCTGCCTCGTATTTTACATCAAAGGTCTTCATCGTTATCACTTTACCTAATACAACATCGCTGTTTTGTAACAGGCAGTACAAAAACACAAACAGTTTGAGACGCATTAAACATTTTATGCAACTAAAGTGTTGAGTTTGTGCAATGGCATAACCTAAATTAATCACTTTATACAGAGAGTGAGTAAGAAAAGTGCTAAACTTCGAGAAATGGTTCAAAGTGAAAAAATAAAGAGAAATCAAGAATAATTTTTTTTCAAAAAACTCTTATTTTTCCACATATGCGCCATTTTGTTTCTTTTACAAAAATAATTCATTTCTAGAGAACGGTTTGACCGATTGAGTTCAATCTTGGTATGACTTTAACCTAACAATAGTCTGTTTTAAAGAGAAAAAAACTATTAAATCCAAACATGTGTTACAAAAGGGCACCTGTTTGAAAATTTCAAACCTGAATTACCCCGAAACCGTACATTTTAACAAAACATATCAGGACACCTTTTGGAACGAAGTTCTTTACGAAGTTCCTGTACGACAGGAGTTAACAAATAGAAAATGTAATGTGTAACGAAAAAAAGTGTTATTAATTGATTGCTATGGAAACGACAAAATATATAAAATACGCGCAACGAAAAAGCGTTACCAAATTGGTTGCTATGGCAGTTACAAATAGAAAATACGCGCAACGAAAAAGCGTTACCAAATTGGTTGCTGTGGCAGTTACAAATAGAAAATACGCGCAACGAAAAGGCGTTATCAAATTGGTTGCTATGGCAATTAAAGTAAATACATTCAAGAAACATATGTTTTGGTTCATAAATTTAAATTAAGAGACGACCGGTTACGTCCGGCGTAGTTCAGATATTATCGTGGTCCATCAGTCTAGAACCTAAAATTATTATATGTTGCCGTTTGACAGGTAAAATAAATTAAACATACACACAATAATTTTAGGTTAGGCCCAACATTTTATGTTTTTTGAATGTATATTTACAATGAATGGACATTTAACTGTGTTTACCATCTTAGCTTTGATGAATTAATTCTACACCTTTATTATAATAACAATACACGTATGGAAACAGTAAATCTATATACATAAAATCCAAATACTACTGACTCACTCATCATGTACCACCTTTAAAGAATTTATGATGACAATTTGGAATGCGTGCTGGGCTAAGACGAAGATGGTACATACAATCCTACAAGAAAATGAAAGTTTACCAATTAGGCCTACAGCAAAAGATCTGTAACCTTACCTTATTTAAAGTTGATATTGAGCACCTGAGTTAGCTATTTACAGGAAATACAATAAATACAATTCGTATAACAAACAGTTTGTTTATTACTTTAACTGTAAAGCTGATATTCAAAAAAAATCTATATGCTCTTAAGTAAAAGATAAAAATTTATATGCCCTTAGTTATAATTAAAAAGAAAAGTTTACATTTACAATATTGATTTTGATTATATTTAAAAGATCCCTCCCCTAAAGTAAAATTAGAAAAACCCTCCCCATTTATAATACAACATTTATTACAATTTATTACCTTTTCACAACATTACAAAATTAAACATATAGTACCATGGTTTTATTAATAACTCTTGTTTTGTTGGCCAACCTTAATACTAAGTGAAATTAAATAATAAAAATAATGGCGTTTAATAATTTAGTGAGACGTCTCTCATATAATAAATAAAAAAAAACTTTTAGATTTTTAAATTTGGAATGAAATCCTTTGAGGATTTTGGTTCGAAAAATTTTGCTAGCGGTCCCTTCCAAGTTATTTAATTAAACAAAATTTACATACAGCCTTTATTAAATTATCTTTGTAATTTTCTTTTGTCATAAGACAGCCTTCATTAATTCTAATATTTAAACATGTAATTACTATTTTTAAATTATATATATTATCCATTAATATTCACTTATGTTTCACAATTTGGATTTTTACACTCATAGTTCTTCTGAAGGCACAAATTTTCAAAAGTTAAGTCTATTCAATTTTGTGACTCATTGTTGAACCAGTTGTAAACTATGAAACAAAATACGACATAATTTTAGTTTCAGAACCAAAAGGTTAAGTGCAAAAAAAGCATGTGCAAAACAGAATTGTAATATTGTGCAAGAAACTGAAAGTTTGTTCGTGCAAGAAACTGTATGGTAACATATTGTTTTATAAAATTAATAACAGTAAAATCTGAACAGAGACTATGGCTCTACTAACATGTTTCTCCTTTATATAGCACAAAAGGCTACTATATTTTAAACTGAAATTTGCTGAAGGCTTATAGGCTGTATCTTTGGTTAAAGAAATGGCTGTATAGGTTAAATTTACTTATGGATTAACAAAATTATTCTGTAACTGCAGATATATAATTATAGTTAAAATTTACAACATTACAAATTAATATAGCAACTCAGATGGTAAAAATAATTAAGAAATGGTTTAAATGGTTACCTGGCAATAATTGATGTCAGAGTTTAAACGTATTCACATTTTTAACTAAAGAAACGAAGCTCGGCGTTCGCGAATGACCTTCGCGACGTAACTGGTCTTTTTCATTTATTTATCGCACTCTCGAAAGACTATTTTAGATTTAAAAATTACTAATTTACGTATCACTTCGCATTTTGCAAAAGTTCACGCCGCCATGAGGTTTTCAAGTCCTTTTATGTCGGTGGCTGAACGAAGGTCTCTACAGTTCAAGGTTGATTAACAAAGGGAGGTCGACTAAAGGACGATTACATCACTAGTCTTTATCTACGCAAGCGCTTGACGCTGCTTCATGCAGGCTTGGTAATCAGCTGTTTCTGAGTTACGTTCTCTATCCGCTAGGTGCCGCGGGCGTTCAGTTTATCAAGCAGAGATTTTACTTTCAGGATAATCAGAAATGTCATTTTGGTTCAAATAGTGGCGCGCTATTTTAAATAACGGCACAATCACGAAATCTCAAAAACCATAGAACGGATTACAATGAAATTTGGTATGTAGCTTCCTCTAGGGCCCTAGGTGCTCACAAAGAAAGGTTTTCAAAAAAAATAGGGGTTTGGGGGGTCAACGTTACTAAAAATCACCATAAGAAATACATAGTATAATATATTTATTGATATATTTGTTTTGTTAATATAAATTTACCTTTGATTTGCCTAACCACGCAAAGCCGGATCGGGCCAGCTAGTATTTGTATAATACAATCTAATAATAAACAGCAATAGAAAGATTAAAATTATGTGTGTGTGTTGCCGATAAGGCTGGTAAAAGAAAATTGAAAAAAGACGTGATGAACTTCGTTCCTGATGGGGTCCTACGACCGCAAATTTACTTTGTTTTGTAGCGCTTTAATTTCTTATCTGATAGTGTAACTGTCTAAACAATCGAATGAAAGATGAAAGGTAATAGTTAAGTTATGTGTAATAACACCATACGTACCCGCCATATTGATGAAATTACTGTGTTGGTATAGGATGCTAGATGCCGGGTTGAACGGTGGCGTCTCCACAGCGCCGAGGTCAAATTTGTCTCCCCAGCGCCGAGGCCATAAATTATCAAAAGGTCTGCTCAGTGATGCAGAAGTGACGGGGGTTATAATATCTTCAATGCTGGGCTCAATGAGTTTAATCGGTGAAGGAGTAAATATTTGTCATATTTTTATTAAACAATGTTATTTTAGAATTCGAGGAGTATTAGGTTAGGTTAGGTTACATTAAGTTAGGTTAGGTCCAGAAAACCGCTTTTTATATTACTGGACTTGATTTGTAATGTTAAACCAAATCATTCTAGTAATATATAATTGGCTCTACATAGTCATTCAAGATTAACTGCGAACATCTCAAAAGTACGAGATAAAATTACATAAATTCATTATGTTACTTTAGAATTCGAGGCGCATCATGTCTGCAAAATTTGCGTCATTCCAATGATGATCATCTACTATGCTCAGTTGGGCACACAACATTACCACGGTTCGTTGCTTTTGTGAATTCCAATTCGGCTGTCAAAACTGTCAGATTATGCCAGGTAGCCCGCTCGGCGCTGTGGAGACGCGGCGCTCTGGAGACGGATTCGGGTTGAACAAACCAAAAAGGGCTACAAAAACGCTCAATGAAAACAAGTACTAGGTGCCTAATACTAAAAAGTCAGTTAAGTTATTGTCAAACATTATTAAAAACCATTATCATATTACGTTTTGTAGTTAAGTTTCGATTATTTTTATACTAAATTTTATGTAAATCGGACAATTTCGACCAACTTGTACCGCCAAACTAGTTTTTCTTTTTAAAACTAACTTTGAATTAACAGTGGAACTAAAATACAATTCATATAAAAACGTGAGCATATTGAGGGACAAAAAATACTCTATTTATGATTGTAATAATTTTGCATTGCTTCATAACCAGAACAAATCACCGGTTTCTAGGAAATTTGAAAACATAATTAATACACTATGTAACTTCATTTAATATACAATAAAAACAAAATAATACATAGCGACAAAAAAGTTAATGTACATGAGCGAGAATTATATTGTCTTACTGTATCATGTTTTACTTGTATTTTCCATAGTTACATTTTAGGAATATATTATAACTACATTTTATAACAAAGTAATAAATATTTACATGTATTTTTTTGTGGAATGGGTGTCGAGTTACAGAAGATGACGATTTATGGAGTAACGAATTATCGAGTTTCCACTGTATAGCGAGTTTAACACTAATTAGCTGTTAAATATGACCCTAATATCAGGAAGTTATGTGTTTTGTAAAAAATGTTTATTAATATTTATAAATAAATAAATAATCCAAGCGCTAAAGTCCCATTTGCGATCACTATAAATCAGTCTGCAGTGCTAAAGTCCCATTTGCGACTTTTCTATGGAGGTTTTCTAAAACGGGTCTCAAGTCGTCATTTTTCATTCAATCTGAAAGTTTCTTATATGGTTTTGTCAGAAATCGATTACTTCAGTTTAGTATACAGTTTAAAATCGATACTTTAACAAATGTAATTTTGGTAGCATTGTAAAGTCAGCTGTTTGAGTGCACACATCTCTATCTGTGCTAGACGCTAGACGTTTTTGTTTCTTGTAATGAACCGCAATAATTTGTTTGGAAGAGTAGAATGTTATAGTTTTACATTTTTTTGTTCAGCTTGAAATTTCGATACTTTTTTATATCTTGGAATTTATTCAATGACATTTTAAAATTATTTTTAGTGGGTGGATATCAGAAAAATAAATTTTTAATGCCTAGCACTGAAGAGTATTATAGTCAGCTTTAGGAGGGTTTATTGTATTACAGATGATGGGTGAAATCAGCTGTTATATTATATGTTACTCACGTGCGTACGTATGTACGGACCGACGTACACTCGCTTTTATAGGAGTTGATGATACAATTTTGTTTAGTAATAATGAAATTGATCTGCTATAACAAACAATCAGCTGATCTAAGCGTTTCAAACAAGCAGCTGTTTAAAGCGTGATGAAATCGTAACTTGTGGACTCTTTAAATCACTAGAGATGTAAAGTAGTTCAGTAAATTACTTCTGAGGTAGGACGTTTTAACACATGGGGTTAGGTAAATAAAATTTAAGATATTTTATGAATGAAGTTAAAATTTATTTGACCCTTCTTATACATCGTTTAAACAGCAAATGATTATAAACTTAAATTATACGCGTAGTAATAAAATAAACAACTACTCACAGCACAATACTTCCTGCTGTACTATAAGAAAATAGGAAAGTGTCAATTCATCCCGAGGTTAAAGCCCGTTTGGGAAGAAATATTCTACTAAATAGCTCAAAGGTAGTGAAAAACGCGTGACTGGCATGTTCAACTGTACACTTACACTCACAGAATACAATTAATTATAAAACATAGATTTGGCTTTCTTAACAAAGTAATTCAAATAAACATAAAAACAACATAATAACACTTAAAAAACCCTTTATAACAATAGTAACACAATAATAAAACTATAAACACAAAAAATAAATATTAATAATATAAAAAACGCAGCATTTATTTAATTGCTTCCAAAAACACCTCTTTTGGAAATTAAAAGAACACAAAAAACAAAATGTAACGAAATTCTACTTAATAACAATTTTATAAAACAAAAAATTTAACATCCCTTGAAGGAATAGATTCAAAACTAATTTTATTTAATAAAGTAGGCTACATTACAACTTCAAACAAACAAGTGTGCTCACACTTCTACTATTCATTATACAGGTGAAGAAGAGAGGTTTCAAGAATAAACATAACTACATTAGAATAATATAACATACTAGGGGAAACACCTGCGTGCTCCGCACACCAACCCCGTTGGAACCTTCTATACACATAATCATGTTATGTTTTCTTTATAATAAAGGTGTAGGATTAATAATAACCCTAAAGTTAAGATGGTAAATAATGTTAAATGTTCAAATCAAATTATTTCGTATATTTTATAACAGCAGTTATAATAAAGGTTAAAAGAACCAGCAAGGCTCAGGTCTATACTTTAATAAAAACCTAACCTAAAAGTTAGAAATACAAATAAATGCTTCAAAGTTTGAAATCAGGCTGGTGTTAATTGAAATATTAGACCAAACAACTGTTTTATGTGTTATTTTATTCTATTGGTTGCTATGGTAATTTATCAGTCTAGTCCTAACCTAAAAATATTTTGGCTATATTTACAAATATTAAAAAAACAGTTTTCATCAAATAAATTATAGCCTATGTTACTCAGGGATAGTGAAGCTTTTTATTAGTAAAACTATTTTTTCAATCGGTTCAGTAGTTCCAGAGATTATCCCTACTTTAAAAAAAACACACAAATTTTACCACTTTATAATATTAGTATAGATAGGTTAACTTAGTATTTTCTTTAGGTTTCCACGTAACAGCGGTTTAGCATAGGGTACTTTAGAAACTGCTTAAACAGTTCGTACACACAAAGGAAATTACTAAATGCAAAAAGTAGTAAAAATATAAACAGGCCCATTGTTATTCAACATCAAAAACAGGAAATTCCACAGCGAACATGTTTCAAATTGTTTGATTTTTACTATTGTTCTAAAGTCTAGACTACGTAGGAAAATAAAGAACGAAACAATCGGGACAGTTCGCTTCGTAAGACAGATTGAAAGGCACTGAACAAAAGACAGTTAACAATAGCAGAATAGCTTGCCAGAGAGAATATAGGTTCCAGTATATTTCAAATACAAACAGGTACATATCAATAGAATATTTGACGTTAGTACTTTCAACATGGTGTGTATGTTTTGATTGTGAGAACATGATTATTATTTTATTTAGTGAAAATGGTCGCATGGAATAAAATGGTTTACTCTAATTGAGAACAATGTTGTCTTACATAGTAGCCTACACTTTATTTAAGTTTTTAGTTCATAAAGTGACTCATAAGTAACGAAGTGACACAAATACCTGTATAGTTAAATCAAACATTTTATTATTTTTTATTTATTTTTTTTATATTTTTATTTTTCATCCCTTTTGTTACATTAAGAGACAAACAAACATGATTTAGATTGAGAAAGAAAAAATAAATCTCACTTTAACAAGAAAATAAACAAAACAAACATAAATTAAAATATGACATTATAATACATTACTTAAGGTTAAAATGAACAAAAACGAAAATCAAAATAATATTACTTCTAAGTGCTACAAAACTTAAGATAAACAAAACAAATTGAAATAAGACAATATAATACATTGCAAAAATAAAATACACAAAAAAAATAAAGACAATATTACTTCTAAATCCTAGAAAACTTAAGGTAAACAAAACCAAAATTACAAGAATTTTTTGAGGCTGCACATTTTACAAGTAAAAGAAAACGAAAAAACAGAGGTCAAGATATCATGTAAACTCTTAATTAATTAAATTCAAAATTTATTACAAATATTATAATTTATGCAAATAATTTTGTTCTATGAAAATTAGGCCTAAGGAACTGTAATAATATTAATTATTAATATGTCTACACTAACACAAACCCATGAACTTCATACAATGCACAACTGACATAACATATCAAATAAAGAAGTAAACAAACACCAACTAAGTTACGCAAAGGAATTAGGCCTAAGATTTGTTTATATCACTGATAGTTGAGAACTGCTGCTGCGGCTATCTTCCTAAGATGTCGGGAGTCGCTGAATATAGATTGCAGCGAAAAGCTATGCTAACACGGCTATTCCCCCACTGTTCCCCTGTACCCCCTCGTCTAGGCCAGAAGGCTCATTCTTTGAGTTGAACCAGGCAGCTGAAAACGACGTAGTAGAGCTGCGCGTTGTAACTCTCTGACGTATTTAGCAAATTTTCACTCTATATTGTTAGATTTATGAAACCAAGTACTAAATGTTTATAATAGTTGTTGAAATATTATGTTATTAACTCAATTTGTTTGGGGGTTCACTGAACCATTGAACCTATAGCACGAGCCTCCACTGCTGGGTAAGTTAAATCAGTTATTGATATAAAGCCCTGGAGTACATCATGCATAACACATCTGGCCCTAGATAGATAGATAAATAATAGTCTTTATTAGGACAAAGTTAGGACCATCAAGTCCTCTCTTATACTTAACGCACTTACATTTAAAAAAATTGTATAAATATTGACACTCTTAAGCCTAAAACAAAATAAAAATACACAATATGTAAATGTAATACACAAGTAAGAAAAATCACATAAAATAAAAATACTAATCTAATACAGTTTTATAAACTTTACAAAATAAAATAGCCTAATTGAAACATACTGATTGAAGAACAAGAATAAATCACTTATAAACAACATTCACGCGCATATGCATTCAT
Source organism: Philaenus spumarius (assembly GCA_018207615.1). NCBI lineage: Eukaryota > Metazoa > Arthropoda > Insecta > Hemiptera > Aphrophoridae > Philaenus > Philaenus spumarius. Next base: position 25,362 of record JAGFPH010009524.1, on the reverse strand, counting down.
CATAAAATATAATCAAGCAAATTAAACAAATTTCCTTTCCTACCCTCCCTCAGCAAAGATATCAGTCCTTACCATCCATTGAAGTTTCAATGATTTTGCAAATTGAGCAACAGTTTTAAGGGAATCTGGTAGCGAATTCCACAAGCTACAAGCCATTACGGTAAAAAAATTGACTATACTTTACAGTCCTGTGCTTGCGAATGATTAGCATTGTCGACCCCTTTCTTGCACTTTTTGTACTTATATCCGAGGCAAAAACAAACTTATTTGCCAAGTAAGTCGGCACTCTAGTTTGAAGGACAGTATGCAACGTGGTTAACATATGAACAGATCTAAATTGATCACGTTTTTTAAAGATATAATTATTTATAATAGCGACTAGCAAGATCAGCACGTTTGAATTAAAGAATAAATCAAATACAATAATTTTGAGTGTGTTGGAGTTTATTAGCCAATTCCACATTCATGTCACTGATAGAATGTCCACAGTAGGTAAAGTATGGCATAATTAAAGAGCAGAATAATATGAAAAGGCTTAAATAGTGAATCCCTACAAATACTTTATTGCATGTCTCAGTTACGTATTCAGTCCAGTTTAATCTGTAATTGATTGTCAGGCCCAGATTTCTAACGCTGCTGCGATGTTCAAATAGTTTACTTTCAATTTTAAGTTTGGTGAGATTGTTCGAGTCTATTGTGTTCATCATTCGGGAGTAGCCTATAATAATGGGTTGTGTCTTTGATTTGTTAATTAAGTCGTAAGTCATGCTCTTCAGCACATAGGCAAATACTTGTAATGCCATACTCATATGCTCAACTGCAATGCCGATGTAATTGACTTTAGAATGTAGATATACCGGGTGTCCCACGAAGAGATCCCTATTTTTGAATTAATATATTAGATGCACCGAACACTCTACAAACCTGAAACTCAACAGTCCTAACATACACATATGTAACATACACCCGAGTATCAGTTAATTCTGACACATTAGGTCAAAATGGCGGGATATCAAAGAAATAGTACCTTTTCGTTAAAATAGTTTTATTTGCTTAAGTGTTACAACATAATTATTGAATTTTAACGATGTTACTAAGCACTAAACAACGTTAGGGAATTAAAGATATAAGTAACTCATAAATAAATTAAATCTATTTGATCCATAAACCTTATTCAAACTGATGTCCATCGATCGCAATGCACTGATGACAACGAAATATAAAACAGTCATACGCTTTGCTGAACAACTCTCGAGGTATCAACAACAGTTCCTCTTCGATCAACCTCATTAGTTCATCGTCTGTCGCAATGTTATGACAATAAACCTTCTCCTTCAAAAAGCCCCACAGATAAAAGTCACAGTCAAGCCTGGAGACCTTGGGGGCCAGTCCATGAAGCTTTACAATGCAACTTAATAACAAATGCCAATGTTTACTACCAAATATGTTTATTATTGTGGATACACGCAGTCAGCTGATAGATTTAAAATAGTCTAAACAGCTGTAGCTGTTCCTATTCTAAATAAAAGTAGGTTTACCCTTAAAATACGATTGCTGATTTTGTTGTTTTTCCGCCATTTTGTTTGGATCAGTCAGAATTAACTGATACTCAGGGGTATTTGTTTTACATATGTGTTAGTCACGACTGTAGAATTTCAAGTCTGTAGCGCGCTCTATACGTCTGTCATATCAATTCAAAAATAGGGACCTCTTCGTGGGACACCCGGTATATACTAAATAATAAAGGTTCTACAGTGGATATCTGTGCAACTTCACGAATCATCCCAGGCAGACATTTCTTCGCCATCCCAAACACGCTGCTTCCTTTCAGACAAAACGATTTGACACAAGTTAGGCCTATGCTTTGTCCGATTTTTTTCAACTTTAAAAACAATAAGGTATGGTTAACACTGTTAAAAGCGTTAGAGAATTGTAACTAGGGCAGGTACAATAGTTTGATTTTACTTTTAAACATGTGTACAATGTAATTAGCGATAGTTCATTTGTTTGTTTAAGTTAGGTTAAAATTTAACATTTAAATTCATATACTTCTCTAATGAGTAGTAGGTGCCATGTTTCAGGAAATCAGAAATACTCACCTTAAATTTCTTTTCTGTTAAAGATTGTATAGAACCTGGCAGCTTATGATATAGTTTAACCCTTCCCATGCTAAAGACGGATATATCCATTTATTGATTAAATTTGTATGGGATAAAGTCGGATATATCTGTCAAAGATTACTAAACACAATAACAATATTTATTTGTTGTTTGTTTAAGCAAGTCAATTAGTTGGCCTGTACATATTATTTGACTTATAAATAATACACTATTTTGGTGTCTGAAGTTGGCAACAGTGATAGTGAATCATTTATCCTCAAATATTGCTTCGCGCCCAAAAAGTGTGCCAACCGGTATCCGGTATCTTTGGAGTGTTTTTTGTTGTTGATGCATACATTTTTTACAAGAAAATGCAAAAGGAGCACGATAGACACCGATGAGCCATATACAGTTCAGCTGAGCCTCATTGAAGATCTAGTTCGGGACCACATGCAATCATGCCTTCGACTGGAACGACGAAGACCAGGCCGTCCTAGGGAAAATGCTTGTCAGAAGTTAGATGGGAGACTGCATCTGATGGAAAAATTCCAAAAGGGATCTAGAAAGTGCCGTGTGTGCTTAAAGAAGAAATTGTGAAAGGAAACTGTTTATTTCTGCAAGACCTGTCTTGAACAGCCATTTCTTCCCCTGATCTTTGCTTTGAAATCTATCACACGCAAAACGACTACTAATAAAATAAAAGGACTAACTTGATTTACCGCATATTTCAAAATTGTAACCTGTTATTGTGAAATGTAAATTTCATAAACAAAATGTCTAATATTGTAACTACGTATGTTGGAGACTTTTTATTTCATCTTTGCCTATAAAAGAGGCTTTAGTTTTGTATTAGGGCAAACATTCCATGCGGAAGACGGATATATCCGTCCACCTTTTTTGTTTATAAAACGTACAAATAAATTATTTAAGAAAAAAATAAGTATTTTTGTAACTTATAGCCTATTTACAAAAAGAAAATATCTAAAATCAAAAGTTCTTATCGTAATGTATACCTCTAAATAATTACGTCCTACGGCACAGATTAATTTAGCCCGGGAAAGGTTAATATGTTGAAAATTGTAACTTCCATGTGATCTCCTAGGCCTGAAAAGAAGGTAACCAAATCCTGTGTATCTCTAGTGTTACAACTATGACTTGAGCTGTGATTAACAATCTGTGAAATATTCTGCTTAACATAGGCCTAGATCAAATTTGAGTGAATGTGTAAAGAGGGAAATGTCAAAATCTGCAATTTAGAGAAACTGGCTCTACAACACTCTCTAACCGATAAACCTCCCATAATACTTACAGCTTTCTTTGTAGTAGAAATACTTTGAAAGTGAGACTGGAACTATCCCACAGTCCACCATAGATCAGCAGTGAACGAAACAAGAAAAAATAAGTCATCAACAAGACATCAAAGCTGACAACTAACTTAAGTTTTCTCTTTAAAAACAATACCCTCGAAAGTTTCTTACATAAAGAATGTATATGTGGTGCCTGGTAAGCTTATTGTTCAA
>JAGFPH010009523.1:8177-35145 GCA_018207615.1 Philaenus spumarius | reverse complement strand
ATTATTATATTATATTATATTATTATTACTTAAACTATTCTATCGATTTTGAAAAAATTTGCACCAATCATGTCAATTAGGCCTGTGTAGATGCACGAAAAAAGGCTTGAAAAAAAAACCTTTTTGGCCAAAACCCCTAAAAAATCTGTTATTATTATTATTAACTAAATGAAATCGATTCAAAAGGATATTAATTAAGCTAAACTTTTTTTTCGTAACAAATCTTTGTTTGTCTTGTATCCAACGGTTGGTGGTCAGAAGCTTAAGTTTATTAAGGTATATTGTGTGTGTCAAACATTGGATATGTTTGGAGAAAATAAATGTTATACTCTTTGTAATATCTAAAAAAGATAGTCATTGATATGAAAGTTTTGTCAGAGATTTATAAAACAAATGTAATGTACCTTAAAAAAAAAAATAAATACAAAATAACTTCATGTAAATTATAAATCACAAACCTACATCTTAACAGGGCAAGATTTAAAATTTATCTTTATGTTACAATTCCCTTCTCATACATCCCACGAGATATTAACTTATGAAAGTGCACACTTTGGCATACGACACAGAATGCACGTTACACAGACCAATAAAAAAAGACAAGTGCAAATTAAGGTCGAATAGGAGTCTACAATAATTTCACACCAGTAAACAAATAAAGCTGAGAGAAGCCCATTCTGATTCTAATTATCAAATAACAAATATTCTATTAAATAAATAAAAGAATATCTGATTCATGAAAAAAATTCTAGTAATAATCAACGTTGCATAATATCATAAATAAAAAAAAAGAAATAGATAAGTTGAATAAACGAAAAGTGTCCTAAATTGTGTATTAGAGGTGAAAATTAAGCGCCACAAATTAATACATAATGGTATACAAAAATATATAATAGTATACAAAAATATATGTACTAAGTCTAATATTTTATTAGATGAAAAGCAAATCTTAAAATTAATACAAGGACTAATATAATTTCAAAATTTATTTTAAGAAAAAGAAAAGAAAATTATATCCAACTATTCAATCTGGCCTATATTTTAAAACAATAAGTGATAATTTTTAAAATCAGAAAGGTCGAAAGATGCCTGCAAGAATTTAAAATATTGGAATGATCTACAACTGGATGAAAATCACATTATAATACTGTCAATAAGCCAATACAAAATTTTCTAATTGTGTGAAGTTACTAGAACACTGATAAATAATTCGACCACGCAGCTGAACCACTGACGTGAGTTGAGCAAATTTCCAAAATTAAGTTTATATACCTATGTTTTATGGTTTCAACCAACAAATTGGGGAAATAGGTCTATTCACGACGGTGCTGAATAGCTGCAAAATTATTCACACGCCATTCTGCATATTGGGAGTATTTTCAATACACAAAGCTTTTCGTGCTTCGCACGCCATTCCGCATATTGGGATTACCTTCAATACACAATGCATTTCGTGCTTCGCACACCATTCCGCATATTGGGAGTATCTTCAATACACAAATCATTGCGTGCTTCGCACGCCAAACCCACGGTAGAAGCCACCACAAGGCTTTGAACCGGGTACTTCTATGGTATTTTACGTTTTTATTTATTTTGGGGAAACCAAGCGAGCTATAAGGTCGCGTAAAAAAACAAAATGTGCAGAATAACATCCTACATTTATATTTGTATAAAACACTAAAAAAAATCGTTCTCGTAGGACAACGCTAAAAAAAAGTTACTTCCGGTCAAAAAAGTGCTTCCGATTATTGGATTTGTTTGGCTAAAGAACTTGTCTGAGCTACGTAGACAACCAACATGTGTACGAAATTTGAACCAAATCGGACTTAAAATGCGGCCGCTAGAGTGCGAACACATATATACATATATATATATATATTGCAACGGATAAACCTTATGCAATGCGTGAAAAATTGAGTTTTGTTGAAAAACTGCAAAAATCAAGATTTCATAGCAGAAGTTGAGGTACACCCTATACTTAACTAGATTAGAATACGACAAGTCCCGGCCAACTGTACTGAGTCAACAGAGATGGACTTTTGTCCTGGAACTTGTTTCAAGTTGCTTAAAATTAGTTATTTTATACGGGAATAAGGTGTTAAATAAAATTATAAAATTGATGAATTTTATGGGTAAATGTGAAACACGGGAGGTGGAGACATTGTTCATGGAAGTCACAATTTTGTAAAATAAAAAAATGGTAAAGTTATAAAGGGTAAAAGTAATAGCAAATTCTCAAATTTCATCAAAAGTGAATGAAAAAGATACTTTTGAAAATAGTAAGAAAAGGCGAATAAAAAATGTTAAATAACAAATTAAGAAATTTTTGGTATTTTAAAAGTTAGATATAATTGTTAAAGTTTGAAGGTGAAAAAGCACCTGAAAAAATGAAAAAGTGAGAATGAAAAAGTAAACAAGTTTTAAAGGAATAAAAGTTTTATAAGATAAAAATTTTGTAAATTGTTAATTAATTAAAATAATAGGTGAAAAGCTTCACACCTATGTGTTGCTAAAAATAAAATAAAAAAGGTTATAAAATTAGTAACATAGTGTTAAGAAAGCTATAGGGATATAAAATTGTATATCTCAGTCTAAAGTATCAATTTTAAAGTAAAAATTTCAAATCCAAAAGTAAATGTTAAATTTGGCAATTTTACAAATCCCAAAAGCAGAAGAAAAATCTTCGGACCGAATTGAAATTTTGGCTAGTAAACTATAAAACGATAAAAAACAGAGAAGAAAAATGAAAAAAGATTTTCCTTCAAAACCAGAAAAGTTTTCGCGAGGAAAAACCGCGGAAAACGCGATGCAGCGCCATAAGAGAACCAAACGTCGTAGGACCATCACTCAAGTTTGAGAAGAAAGGAAAATGTACCAGGAATACGATTACGAAAACCGCAATTCCATAAAAGCAGTTCCAGGAAAACTACAAGGAAAATACGTAAGACAATAGGATAGAATGTCTGTGGTGGGGAAGGCTGATAGCTGGTGGCAATGTCTAACGAGGAAGTTAGTGGGGGTAATACCAACCCAAAAAAAAAAAGAAAGTAATACAAATCGCATGGCGAGATGTCGAAAAAGGGATAGAAGAAGCTGGGAGATAGTTGGTACTCGGAAGGTGGCAAAACAGTCGATATAAGCGAAGTACAGCGAGAGACGCGCATCTATTCAACATTAGCTCTATTCATCATTAGATCTATTCATCATTAGTCTATTCTCCATTAAGTTTCATTAATTCATTAGCGGATCATTGGATTGTCATGGCGATTACGATTTAGGAGATCACTACGGGAAGACGCTGGATTGTTAGCTATTCTTATAGACGCTGGAAGGACTTGTTACTAGTAAGATATGTGTTAGAAGAATCTGCAAGGTTAAAGTAACGTACTTGTATTTAGAAGCAGTGTTTTATAAAGACAGTCGTACTAAATGTGCAAGTCAAACAGTGAACATTTTAGTTAATTATAATATTATGCAATATAATATTTCAATGAACAGTTTTCATAAAAATTTATCAAACGTAAATTCAAATTAAATAAATGAACAAAGACAGTGTAAAATCAGTTATCATTACAGACAGTGAAAAATAATTGAACAGTTTAAGTAAATTACGCTATAATTAATTATATAGCAGGTGCGTCTAAACAATTATAAATGACGTAGTCTACGATAATCACCGGACTGGTGTAATGGCAATAACTGGAACATCACATGGACTTTGAAGTACTACTGGAATAAGCAGCGAAAACCAAATCAGGGAAGGCGCTAGAAGACTTCAGGGAATTTCTAACCAGGCAAAAGCTGAGACCACGGGAGACGTTCAACCGCACCAACGATAACCGGACTTCAGGGAAGCTGTATTACCATCAACGTTCCTGGGAAAGGTGTTCAGAGTCCAGGGTCGCAGTAATAAAAGGTCTGTCAGAAAAGTTACGATATCCCCTATTAAAATATTGCCTGAGTTAAATTTAAATAATTATTGATACTGGGTTGAGATAATAAAGTTAGGTTTTTCAAATTATAAACTTATAAGTCTTGTAAATTAAATAGTTAAAATCATTTTCATAAATAAATAATTAAATAATAAATATAAAAAGGAAGGAATAATTAAGTATAAATAAATAATAAATGGTTCTACCTAAAAGAAATAAAATGTATGTAAATAGTAAATTTAGTTTAAAATTGATGTTTTTGTAGTGGAAAGAACCACAAAGAATTTTGAGTTTTTTTTGTGAATAAATTTTCTTTTGATTTCAATTAATATAAATAATTTACCTTGTTCAAGAAATTCCTATTATCTAAGTATCCTGTATGATAAGTTGTTTTCAGTGTATGATCAATATCGAAGGGCTAAATTGCAAAGTTGGCAGTTCCAACGAAATTTCACAAAGCACAAATAATTTAATTATTCTAGGTAAAGTTCCACTGTTCTCACTCCTCAGAGATTGTCAAATAAATATAAAATTAATTACTGAGCTGAGCAGATTTAAATTTAATAGTAACTTGAATAACTGGAAGGAATTTAATAAAATATTTTTATTTAAGGTGACTATAGACATATTTATCTTAACCAGAGTTATATCACCTAGGCTATTAAAATTAATTTGCCTTATACTTCCAGTAGGTGATATAATCTCTTTATTCTGTGACAAAGTAGGGAAATCCTACAGACAGACAAAAACGCTAGCACAAGTCTGCCGTTGCAGAGTTAGCGTCAGGGAAACTCGACGTTGCAGAGTTGGCTCCCGAACGTCGTTAAAAGGTCTGTCGTTGCAGAGTTGGCGTCGCAACGTGGGGTCAAAGGAAAACAAAAGAACGCCCTCAGCGTCGTTACAACTCTTGTCGTTGCAATATATATATGATTTTTAATGACACCCAAAAACGTGTTCTGGAGACCATGATCGGTGCTCATGTGCTACTCCCGACCTTGAGTGGCCATAAGGGCCACTGCAATACCTCATTTTTCCTATGGAAATTCGCTAAAAAGTAGTTAGAAGATAGACGGTATTGTTGTGTGACATTTTAATCAATTTTAATATATTTATACTTTGACCAATCTATCAATATTCTTAACCATATATTCTCGTAATTTTTGAATATGTTTATTTAATGCTTCTCAAGCTAGCTAGGACATTGATTCGACCATGGTGAAAAACGTTGCTTGTATTTTTTTAGCTTGCACTTTTTACTATAAACTTCCTTGCGCAAAATTTCAACTTATTTATATCAATCATTTCTATACATACAAATTGACAATAAAAATAGCTTTTTAGGACATTGTGAATTACCTTTGGACCAGGAAAAATACCCCAAAGTATTGGTAGGTATTGGTAGCTATATAGGACTTCTAAGACGAATCTACTGCTTTAAATGTCAAATCCGTAATAATATCCGTGCGTGAGACATATACTTTAGTAGTTTCAAATATTTACGTAATTTTCAGATACATTAAAAACATATAACCCATTGTAAGAAACGACATTATCAAAGGTGGTTAAATATTGCGAATTGTTTTCAGTTCAGAAAAAATACCTGAAAGTATTACCAAAGACATAATGTGGGGTCAGCCTCCTGGATTGCATACTTAATGTATACTTACTTATGCAATGTGGATAACTGATAACTGACTCTGAGAGGTCAATAACCTCTCGGCTCATCCACTCATCTCTTGTTACGGTAATACCAAACGTAGGTTCGAAAAGCAGCGAACATTCGTTACCGGCCGGTTTATGTATTTTAAGTGTATTCAGTATGTGTACCGCTTATAAAGTGCAATTGTGTCATTGTTTTAATCGATTTTAAATAAATTATTCTCTTAAACTACAATATGAGACTGATAATAAGACGACGCCTCAGAATGGCTAAACAACTTCTTCCCAACAACGGTGTCTAGGATCTGACGATGACGGTATAACCGTCGAAACTAGTTATCTGCACAGTTAAATACATTGGATTGTTCGCCGGAATGAATTAAGGTATTTATAATCTTTACATATACATATATTATCTGAGAGTTTTGAAACACCCTGCATATTTTTCAACAAAATCAGATATCAGACATTTTGTTTTTTATACAAAATAATTCATATCTAGAGTATGGTTTTACTGATTGAGTTCAATGCTGGCATGAAGTTTAACCTAACAATGATCTATTTCATGAAAAATAATCAAATTTAAATTATATATATTAATATTATAAAGAGGTCAAATATGTTTGTATGTACGAGGTAATCTCTGGAACTACTGAACCAATTTCAAATGTGTTTTCCTAATTAAAAGCTATACTATCCCTGAGTAACATAGGCTAGAATTCATTTTGAGAATTTTTTATTTGTATTTCATGGTATAAATATTTGAAAATTAAATCAGGAAACTTTCAAAACGTTTAACCTATACCTTCTAACATATGTACTCATGCTATTTATTTATGAGTTACCACATAAACATATAATAAATTCATTGATTCATTTTACATTAGTTTAATTTGGGTCCATACAAGCCCTTTACAATTAGAGGTTAACCAATTTTTATTTTTCTGTTAGAAATCTTACCGTTTCGATTCTGTGCGCTAAGAAACTTCTTTATCAGCCTTTTAAGTTGTTATTTTTAACCAATTTGTACACATGAAGTGGAGTCACATTTTATACGTTTTACACTGCAGATTTGTTGAGAAATAAATATAAATAAATTCACTGTATTAAAAAAAATAACTGACTCTCAAAAATTACGCCATGTTAAGATGGCAGAACCAGTTAAGGGAGCAAATTACAAAATGGACCAATTTATAATAATAATAATAATAATATTTTTTATTTTCCTCCAATTATTTACATTTATATGTATAATACAATGGTTGGGAAATAACTATCCATCATTTCCAGTATTAGATGGTTAGTGTGAAAAGAAAATAACTAAACTATAAACAAAATAAAAATAATAAAATACTGAAATAAATACAAAATAACTAGTCTACCTTTATACAGTACTTAACTCTTAACATAATGCGGCTACTCCTGCGGTGGTGTATCTTACAGGCCACCCTTCACAAAATTAAATCAAAAATCTATATATTATCCAAACTCGCACAACTGCTTGCACACATACTCACATACCACACATATAATTCCATAACTACCATACACACAAATCGACAGAAACACATATGTATCCCAACTTAACCAATTCATTAAACACTTACAAATAAACATTAAACATCAATTATTAAACTACACTCTTAAACAGTTCATCGCAGGACTCGAAACCCCAAAGTCAACCTCTCACTCGCGACATGTACTTAACCATCCTTGGTTCTTTTTTTATTTGTATAGGCAACTTATTAAATATTTTGGGACCAATATATAAAAAAGACCTCTTAAAGGAAGTTTAGTTCACTTTTGGTGTTTTCATGTGAATCTGGGCAGTACTTCTTGTTTTATAATAAATTTGAACATTGGAAGTATTTCCACTTCTGCTATAAAAAATCTTTAGGACCTTATATATAAATAAATGTTTCAGAGGCAAAATATTTAGTTGTTTAAATAGAGGAAAGGCATGATGTAATTTACTCTTGAAAAGAAGAATTCTGATAAAATGTTTTTGAGTAACAATTAGGACAAATAGGCGTAGTCGCGGCCATACAGGCCCCTCCCCAACACTCTATTCCGTATTGAAGTCTGGAATGTATGAAAGCATGATATAACATTCTCAGAACTTTTAAGTTACAGATGTTTCTCAGGTAATAGAATTTCTTTACATATGAACGTAATTTTGAGTTTAACTGTCGAATGTGTTTCTTCCATGTAATCTTGCTATCAAGAAAAATGCCTAAAAACTTTATATCCTCTGTTTGCTGGACGGACGGACACTCACAAAAATCAGGACCAAGACAAATATTATTGTGATAAATCAAAGTCTCCCCAAATTTAAACCCCCTCAAATCAAAAACTACGAATTTTGTTTTTTCCACATTAACGATCATATCATTATTTGAACACCAATACTGTAAAGTTTTTAAGTCAGTAATCATTTTTCGCTTTACTAATTCCCAGGTGCTGCTCACATACCGGAGAGCGATATCATCTGCAAAGGCGCTGATTTCTCCCTCAAAACCTTCTTCAAGCAAATCATTAATAAAAATCAGAAACAATGTTGCCGAAAGCACGGACCCCTGTGGAACTCCTCTATATATAGTTTGAGAGTCACTCACATGTTTATTTATTCGTACTTGTTGCGATCTATCTTTCAGATAAGTTTTGAACCAATCAAAAGCAGCTCCTCGTACTCCGATTGATTCCAATTTAGTCAGCAAAATATCATGATTTACCAAGTCAAACGCCTTGTTAAAATCAATAAACAATCCGGAGGCCTTAAATTTAGAGTTTATAGCTTCATACACCCCCTCCATATAATCCCTTACCGCTTCTTCTGTATTCCGCCCCTTAGTAAACCCATATTGTCGTCTACTAAAAAAATTTTGTAAATTTAGGAAATTAAATAATCTACTTTTCATTAATTTTTCAATTATCTTAGAAAAAAACTGAGAGTAAAGCTATAGGTCTATAATTATTTAGTTCATTTAACTTGCCCTTCTTGTAAATAGGAACCACGATGGCTCTTTTAAGAGCTTCAGGCAATATGCCCGTTACAAAACTGAGATTTATAATATTACATAGAGGAACAGATATTTCTCGGGAAACATATTTTATAAGATCAGTAGAGATACCGTCAAACCCAGTGGATTTCTTACTTTTAAGTGTATTAATTACTTTAGTAACTTCACCCTCGTCAACAGGCATCACAAAAAATGACTTGCTTTGCCTTCTTCGAGGTACTGGATTAGCTCCTGAGAAATTATACTGTTTGTGCACATTAGCAAAGTGACTGTTAAACTCATTTGCAATACAAAGAGGGTCTTCCAGAAGTAAACCATCTCTGTTAATAATTTTATCTACACGTTTTTGATTAGTTTCCCCAGTAATATTATTTATTATCCGCCATAGCTCCCTACTGTTTCCTTTGTTTTTATCAAGTAGATTCGAAAAATAATTAGTTTTTGTTTTATCAATATCGTTAGACAACCTACAAGTGTATTCTCGAACATACTGTTCAAAGTTTCGATCGTACGGTCTTCGCTTTAATTTTTTATAAATTGTATTGCGAATATTAATTCTTTTCAAAATTGTTTCCGTAATCCATGGACTTACGATTTTAGCTTTATATAATTTTTTAGACATCAGCAATTGTCTTGAATTATTATCGATAATATTTCTTAAAATTGTACAAAATTCGGAAAATGCAACATTTACATCTGACATATTGGAAAAGTCATCCCAGTTAACTCTACCCAATTCTATCTTTACTTGTCCAAAATTAATTGATGTTTTATGTTCCGTTAGTGCAGAAGCAATAAACTCTTTATTATAACGGTAAACGTTTGAAATTTGTAATCCTATCGCACAATGGTCGGTTATATTTAAGTTGAACACGGCGGACTTTAAAGAATCCAAATACTTAAACCTAACAAAAATATGATCAATACAAGTTTTAGAATATTCAGTTATTCTAGTAGGCTCGTTGATTAACGAAACAAAGCCCAGGTTAGCAAACATAGATAAGTAAGAGTCAGACTGAGTAGAGTCGACTGCAATGTTTACATTCCCGTCACACAACAATAGGACATTTGAAGAAAGGTCGGCCATAAAGGTCTCGAATTCATCAACGAACTCAAACACACTATAACTTTGTAATCTATACATACCGATAACATCAAATTGTACATTATTTTTATTCATATTCAGACGTACACAATCACATTTGCTCAGATCTACACACTTCTGGTTTACAACTAAGTTATCTGAAACATATATTACTACTCCACCCGATCTGTAATAATTATCATTACAATTATTATAATACATGTTATAACCGGGAATACGGTACAGCTGTACTTCATCCTTATTTACCCATATTTCACTTAGTACAAGCACACTTATACATTCATCCTATTCAATTTGAATTCATTCATTTGAATCAAGAACATTCCGATGCTCCCCAAAATTATGCATTTTATCGTTTCTTTATTTTAAGTTTATTAAATAATAAAAATTATAATGTCTTAAAAATCCAACGTGTTATTTACTTGAAAGATTTTTTGTTTATATAAAAAAAGCCCCTCTTTAGTTTGAGAGTACACTAAAACTTCAATTATCCGAACTCCAACTATCAAAATCGCTGATTATCCGAATCGCTTTCAGAATTTAAAAAAAAATGAAGACGGGAACGTACTGCGATTTGCAAAATAATGATTCTGTCTACGCCCGCTGTTGCACATCGGCTCAAAATTGGCGTGCGAAACACGCAACACTCTGTTTATTGAAAACACTCCCAATACGGGGGTTGGCGTGCGAAGCACGCTATGCATTGGGTATTGAAAATACTCTCAATACGGGGGTTGGCGTGCCAAGCACACAATGCACTGTGCGTCGGCCGCTTCTCGTAGTTTTCAGTGTCAAGTTCACATGTGTGTCCTTAGCAGTGAATGTGTTAACGCTATAGTATACAAAGGGACCGTAGTATTTCTGGATAGTTTACTCCAGTCGCGTAAACGCAAAGCCAATCACGAAATGGTTAATAGAACCTTTTTTCGGAAAAAATCCAACTATCCGAAAGAGGTCCTGTCCCAATTGATTCGGTTCTACTGCATCTTTCTACGTATGCTCATAACATTATAGGCCTAACAATTTGAAGCTTAAAAACTTAAGTGCCTTCAAACCGTTGTGGTAAGTTTGACAGTAATTTTGTATTTACAATTAACAGCTGATTTATTATTAGTGAAATCTCACTACGTGCTTTTATAATTCGACAGCTGATCAAAATGTTGACAACTTTTATAAAATAATTATTAAGTCAGAAGTGTGAAAGTTTTTAAACTTTCTGATTCTGTTCAGTGATAAAATATACAGGGCGATTCAGAACTATTCGTCAATGTCTCGGCAGCTCATTCTATAGCTAAAAATAAGAAAAAAAAACTCATACGAACATAGGCCCGAAAATGCCTTGTTTTCCAGATATCCGCCTTTTTGTTTTTTTATACAAAATACTTCATAACTGGAGAACGGTTTTACTGATTGAGTTCAATGCTGGCATGAAGTTTAACCTAACAATGATTTATTTCATGAAACATAATCAATTCTATCAAATCATGCGTTTCAAAATAGCGGCTGTTTGAAAATTTCAAACCTAAATTAATCAAAAACCATACATTTTAACAAAAAATGTCAAGACACCTTTTTTGTAGTCATTTGATTCAATATCGGATTCTCGTTAAAACGTACGGTTTTTTTAGTAATTTAGTTTTTAAATTTTCAAACAGCCACCATTTATAAAAGCATGATTGGATAGAATCGATTATTTTTCTTGAGATTAATTACTGTTAGATTAAACTTCTTGCCAAGTTTGAACTCAATCAGTCAAACCGTTCTCTAGATATGAATTATTTTGTAAAACAAAAACAAAATGGTAGATATCTGGAAGACGAAGCGTTGTCGAGCCTACATGTATATGAACTATGTTTCTTATTTTTAGCTGTAGAATGAGCTACCGAGATATTGGCACATAGTTCTGAATCACCCTGTACATTACCAATAGTGATATAAACAGCATTCTTTTAGTTCTGAGATTCGAACGAGGAAAAATAAAATGTCTTATCTATTTCGTAATGATAACAAATCTGAAAGTTTATTAATTGGTGTTTTGTTCGTATTTACTTTTGTTTAAACAAACAGCAAAAGTGTACAAACAGGTATATGTTTTTATAAATAACAATAAAGCAATAAATTCAATGTTCACCTGCCTCTTATATATTCCTTGACTTTGTCAACAGTACTCACTGAACGTTTCGGGAATTGCTAAAACAAAGACTTACGCAATGGTTTCACTCACGCTTGCTACTATACTAATTCTGGTAAGACAAATCTTTATTACCTCTAGGTCTACTTATTAATACATAAGGTGTCTGTTAAGTAAGGATTTGATTTGAAATTTGGAAAATTATGAAAGTAAAGTATTTATATTCAGTACATGTAATGTATTAAATTTCGTAATTGTAATAAATAGCAAATACAGTCGTATTATATAATATAACTGTGTAAAATGGCCTCTCGAGGTCGGTTATTTCAGATGGGTAAGTAAAACCTTTCGTAGGAAAAATGAATCTAAAGAAATATTTATCAATATGGTTTAACATAAAACAAACACCAAAATGTGCCCTAATAACGATGAAATGAAGTTTGATAATGTTTGCTTTAATAAAGGCAACATTTGCTTTCATTTAAAACATACCACAAGAAAATGTTGGTTGAACTCTATAGATACCTATTTCTAGAAATCTACTATGCTGACTTTCATGCTATTGTTTTAAGTACAAACAAATTTCGTAATTATTATAACCAAATTAAGAAATATAATTTGGTTTCATTACCAAGGGTGCTTTGGGTTTTTTCGTTTAGGTTAAACCTTATTGATACGTATTTCTTCAGATCTATAAAAGTGCCATTGTAAATATATAATAATGAAATCTAAATTATATTTCATAATTTTATTATAATAATTACAAAATGTTGTTGCATTTAAAACAAAAGCATGAAAATCAGCATAGTAAATTTCTAAAAATAGGTATCTATAGAGTTTAACCAAAATTTTCTTGTGGTATGTTTTAAATGAAAGCAAATGTTGCCTTTATTAAAGCAAACATTATAAAACTTCATTTCATCGTTATTAGGGCACATTTTGGTGTTTGTTTTATGTTAAACCATATTGGTAGGGTCTAACATAAAACAAAACCTAAAAGTGCCATTGTAAATATAATAATGAAATCTAAATTATAATTCATAATTTTGTTGTAATAATTACAAAATTTGCATGTATTTAAAACAACAGCATGGCAATCAGCATAGTAGATTTCTAGAAATATTTTAACGGTTTTATTGTATTGTGTAACGCAATAACTCGATTGTATTGAACCAAATGTATAATACTGTAGATACATTTGCCATGTCAAACAGATATAGAAATTACAATTAATTTACAATTTCAAATGAAATCACAAAGGCACAGTATATTTAATGTAGCCTAGTCTATTTTTATTGTTTAGGTTAAAAAATCAAAAAGAAATTGAATAAAAATACAAGCAAAATTATTTTAAAGATTCAGAGCGCACAATTAATACAAACACATAAAAAATGGCCCTGTTGAATAAAATATAAGAAAAAGCTTTAAGCATTTTGTTTTAGCTTTAGCTTTCACTATTAAGTCAAAGCTTTTAGTCTTAACACTTGGTTAAAGTGAGGTGAATAACCTTTAGCTAATGCTAGTTATCAAAAGCTGGAACATTTTAGCCAAAACTTAAAATCTGTCACATGTTGTTTGAAGCAATTTAAAACAGCTGTTGCAGTTTGAAGATTGGTGTTATTAGAACTCATTAAATAGGCTAGTGCGAAATGTATAGCTCTGCCGGCTTTAGCTCTTCCGATGAAGAAAATGTCACAACAAACGAAAGTTTACATAAAAAAGAAATGTTTTTTTTTAAATTTATTAGATTTACTTTCGTTTTTATTAGGCCCATTTATTTAGTATTAAATAATTAAAGATTTTAAATTAATTTGCATTTTTGTACAAAATTAAAAGTAGTATTTGATGATGTAGGCCTACAGTCACATGCTCCCTTACCTAAACCTAACTTGTCAAAACTTCAACATAAGCGAACTATGATGAACTCTAATGAACAATCAGGAATTGCATCTTCAGAAATTCCTTAACAAACAAAAAAGGAAGGAATGTTTAAAGAAGGAAGGCAAAGAAACAAAAGATTAACCATAAATCAACTTCAACGGAATTTGAAGTTGCAAACTGAGCATTCAGAAAATTAACAATTAAATTTTTGCACAAAAAAAATAGTTATAATGCAGTTCCAATTGTAGAAATGAACTCGGACGAATAAAAATTACCTTCAATAGTTTTTTTTTTAATAATTATGACAAAATTTTATTTCACTAAAACGAACTAGATGATTTCGGGAGATATCCAGAAATAGGTATCAATAGGTTACTAAAATAAAAAAATCCCATAAAGTAGGCCTACATTTATAAATATAGCGAAGTCAAAATTACTTTTAATAACTTTCGATAATAATGTCAACATTTCCTTTCATTTAAAACAAACCCTTTAGTTCAGTTAAACTAGACCCATTTACCACGCAGTTTCAAAACTTTGGGATTTCAAACCGTATAATTTCCTAATTTGACTGGGCTAGTGAGCAAATCTTCCTATTAGATCTCCAAAAATATGTATCAATAGGGGGGGGGGGGGGGGGGTATGCTGAATTATTATAAGTAAGATTTTGAAATATTTGAATATTTCATATACAATCATGTACATACACCAACACAATCGGGTAAACATATTTGCATGCATACATACAGCAGATACTCTGACAACTAAACAAAATATTTCATTTATACAAACAACTTAATTAATTAAGTTATCCAGAAAAATTAAATTATTGTATTACTCCCCGCCTATATTGCCACGATTGTTGGACATATTTCGCAAGGCGGGCCTTCCATTTAGATAGTGCGCAAAATCGACCATGAACAGTAAAAACTTTCGAATAAACGTCTTTGAATCACCTCTAATATAAGACAGTGTGCAACAAAATGTAAACGTCCTCGTTTTCATTTTAATGCATAAAGAGCCATGAAAATGACCTCCCTCTTCCCATGGTATCTCGTTTTAGCATAATAATTCACCACTTACATTTCATAATCAATTTAATTGTTGAAATATTTTTAACAAAATATTAAATTATTTAATATATAAATATCGATGCTGCCTGTTAAACGGCATATTATAATATACTTGCTGAAATAAGAAAAAAGAAAATAATTTAAATAAATATATATATATATCATGGCCCCCACAAGGGTGGGGCTGGCGCAACTCTGGTCACAGGGCCCTGTTTTAATTTTTTTTACATTTATTGCAGAATATTTTACAGCGGATCATAGATTAAAAATTCAAATTTATAATTATTACAAAGTCAAAGTTTATTAAAATAATATTAATTCTAGATTCTAGGTTAGTTACTATTTAGTTATGTGCTATTTACTGTTGTTTGCATATTCGTATGCAACAACCTGCCCAACTTTGTTCTAAAAATAAACACTTCGCGCGTTAGTTCGTCAGTTGATGACTCAAAGTTCGTCTGTTGCATATTACCCTTCAGACTTTGCTGATCCAGAAGCCCTATTTGAAGAAACTCTTCATATGAAGAATGTATTTGTAACAGCGTTCCAGTCAGAAAAGGACCTGTTGAAGCTTCTAAACTCAATATACGAGAAAAACCTCCAGCCCATTTTCTTGAACCTATGCACAGCTATAAGACTTTTCTGTACAATCCCAGTGAGTGTCAGTTTCAATGGCTGAGAGGTATTTTAGTAGGTTGACCAATTCACTGAAAACTTGGCAAGGAAGCACAACTGGCCAAACTCGTCTGAACCATCTGGCAATGTTGGCAATTGAGAATGAATTGGCCAAAACGGTTGACTTTTCAGATGTTATTAACGATTTTAGTGCAAAGAAAGCTAGGAAAGCTATGATTAAATAGACTATCAAACATCAAAGTAATCTTTTTGTAATCAGAGTATTAAACACTTCAAAAACATTTAAATTGTTTAGCTCCTAACTTTGTCATAATCTTTTTATTTTGTCTACTTGAATTTTAATATTGGTCAGTAACGGAAATCAATTTCAAAATGAAAATGTACTTTCAGTAAAATAAAAGTGAATGATTTACTTTAATTTATGTTTGCAATAATTTTTTCAATAAAGTTTGGTTTTTAATTGAACTGATATTGCCTTAATTATTCCTTATTATCAATTATCAATTTAAATAAAATTTGTAAAGGGTTAAAAAATTACTATGTAATTTTTGAAACAGCATAGCAAGCGAACATAGGGGGGGGTCCCGAGCCTGATCCTGGTTACAGGGCCCAAAATCGAATGTGGGGGCCATGATATATACAGGATAATATAATAATATTAAATATTGACTGTTATTGATACGTCGTGTGACTTATTTGTTAGACGTAGCTTTACTTACGACGCGTTTCGGGATCGTAATCCATTGTCAAGTTAATAAATTATCCTATGTATTAAAACTCAAAATTAAAAATCTTCCAGAGGAACGTGTGATACTTCCACTGGACCGATTTACAAGCGGGTAGTGTCAAATGAAAGGAAATAACCCCTATATTTACACATTTTACCTTAGATTTTGGTATCTGGTGGGTAACCATTTAATAAACCAGATTGAAAGTTTTCTTATGGCAATTTAATATGGGGTAAAATTTCATATTTGCACTTATTTGAAGAGTTCACTTGAGGCTTCCATTGAACCGTTTTACACGCGGTTTGTTTTAAATAAAAGCTCAATCATTCTATATTTGCACAATTTACTTACATTTTTTTTAATAATTTCATTTAGAATGTAAAAAAAGAACTTTTTAAAACTATTTTATTATCATTTAAGTTTCCCTAACCAGCTGAGTATTAAAACACGTGATTGTGCATCTAAGAACAGACAATTGTAACAAAAGGAATCAGCTGGCTTAGAGAAAATCATTAATTTCCAGTAACTTTGAACGAACAAATTCACAGGATCAAGTTGGACGTTAAACACATATATCGTCTAACACCTGTAATACTAATAAATAAGCAACATTATGAAAAACTAAAAAACAACAATTGAAACATGAAACTCATATCATTCAAAGATGTGCACAAAAACATAAATCATGTGTGTATGTTGCCGTTAAGGCAGGTAAAATAAATTAAACATAAATTTAGATAAGCCCTAGCTAGACTGATAAACCAATACATATCTTAAATGTATTTACATTATTTACCACAGCAACCAATTGAATAAAATAACAGATGAAACAGTTGATTCGGATGTCCAGCTTTTAGTACAAAATAATATTTTAAGTTAGGCCTATACTGAACCAACACATGTTTCACCTGTTTCAACACACACAAACCAATAAAAACTTGCGTTAAGAAAGTTAAAGATTAGAAAAAAACTATGTTACATCCTAATTAAAAATAAATAAGACATATAGTAGGCCTATTTATTGATAATATAAGGTAATTGATAGTGAGTATTTTTTGGTTAGGTTTTTGATTAAGTGAACACCTGAGCCTTACTGGTTCTTTTAACCTTTATTATAACTGTTGTTATAAAAAATATGCGAAATAATTTGATTTGAACTTTGAACTTTACCATATTAGTTTTGAGGTTATTATTAATCCTACACACCTTTATTATAAATAAAATATAACATATGTTTTTATAATGTTGCATCGAGCACGCAGGGGTCTCCCCTAGTTTACATTAAATCACTAAACAACATTAAAACACAAAAATACACAACACTTAAGACACTTTAAAAAAAATGTTTATGCGCCGGGCAATTGTCAGTATATATTGGTCACGTGTTCCATGGTGCACTGTATAACATCAATACGCAACTAGAGAACCTATTTTGTGATAGGAAAGAACTGTGGCATACAAAAAATTACTCTTAAATGACAACTGGTCGTTTAATATATTGTAAGGGTTGTTGTTAAATTCCTTATAAATTTCGAATTCTTCAAGTGCGTTCAACAGTAGTCCCTTTTTGCAAAAATGAAGTTGGTTCAAGTTGGCGTCAAAATTTGCGTATGAATGGTTGAAATCTATTAAATGTTCAGCAAAGTTTGAATTCATTTTACGCATGTTGTTATGAGGCAAGTGTTTTTACACACTGCCTGTATGACCAACGTGAAAGCTGTAGCAATCATAAGGGTTAATTCTGCACACATCCGACTTCCTTTCAGTTTTAATCGAACGTTTGAGTCGTAATAACTTTTGAACAATATTATTGGTGTAAAAGTAACATTAATTTTGTATTTTACAAAAGTATTTTTTAGCAAAATAAGTTTAACAAATAAGTCACACTATGGATCAATAACAGGTAATATTTAATTTTATTATTACTGCATTATATTATCATATATGTATTTATATTCGAAGTGATTTGGTAACTAAGAACCATGAAACGGAAACGAATAGCTTGTACAGCTGATAGTATATCATGAGATAAGTGATAAATTCATCAGCATTGAGTAGAGCATTATAGAAAACAATTGCTTCGGGGGCAAAGCTGATTGTTTGAGGATTTCTGTTCGCGTACCGAACTATTTCTCATAATATATAGTAACCGGATAGTGGTTTTCCTTACCCGAGTCCTCCCTCCGTGTTTACCTCACTCCTTCTCTGTGTCTTTAATTCCAAATGAAATCTCATGAAATATATGTTTTACTAATTACAATAAACTATAATTTATATGTTTTTGTCTGCAGGGATATGCTTCCATATACGCCTCCACGAGCTACTGGGATGATTTTCTAGCAGATCATCCATCGGAATATTACCCACATGATTGGTATTACCTACTAAACGAGTATTATGAATACTGTAAATACTTCTACGATGATAGTGAAGTGAAATATCAGATGTTAGTCTACGTTAATGAGATAAATGACTTTCAGTACGGTATGTACGTACGTTTTGAACAATACGATTTCTATAGTGACGAACAAATGTATGAGAACGTTAATGCTACCTCCAAACTTAAAACATTGTTAGAACAATATGAAAACGAATTTAATGATATAGAAAACAAGTTCCAAGTAAAAATGGAAATCCTTAATGAAAACAAATCTATCAGAAACGCTATAGAAACTCAGAAGAATAATCTGCGAGCATATCAAAATTCCAGATACGAATTTTTGGTAAATAAAATTCAACCGTACAGACTGATTTTGGAAACTATTTTCGGTACGAACGATTATAATATGATCACGTCTCATTTTATGTGCAAAACACAGTTTGGATCTTGTTCCAGGTACGATTACACCATTTGTTCGGAAACATTTAAAACAAAATATTACGATCCAAAAATACAAAATATATTAACAAACACCTTTGATGAGTTTGACACCATAGGTCAAATAGATCGTCGGGATTTTTTAAATAACGCGCGTGCAGCATCGGACGAAGCTTTTAATGCTTTAAACCGTACTATAACCCTCGAGCAAGTCAAGAAATACTACACAACCAAACTGTCGTCTTTGTATGATGAGCTGGCTACCGGGTACGAAAACTCAAAAAGCGCTGGAAACATAACTACTAGAGCGAATTATATTGTAAACGTATTACAGATATTAGCGAATCAAGCGAGAGATGTTGACAATTGTTTAAACGCCACGAAAGAAGTCATTATGCGAATAGTTAATTCAAAGGACTACGAGAGATTCCCGATTTTAGATCTGAACAGTTACGCGGCAAAATATATAAGTCCTATTGAAAACATAACTAATGCGGACAGGTTGATCGATGTACTGGAAGATTCGCTTAGAGCCGGCAGAGCAGACAAAACTCTGGTCAAAGAAGCGGACAGTAAATATGCTGATGGAGTAGCGATTCCATTCTACGAATTACTGAATACTGCGAAGGAAGGAAACTGTCCAGGGTTTCCTATTTTAAACTTTCAGAGATGCTTGGAAGAAGCGTTTAAAAGGACAAACGTACTGACTTTAGACTTTATAAAACAATATCTGATGAACGGATCAGGCTCTGCACAGTTAATTAAGTGTTTAGACAAACTATAGGCCTACTAGTAACTTATTTGTAGAAAATTATATTAAAATAAAATTGTGTTTGAACTTAGTTGCTTGTTCCTTTACTGATTAATACCAGAGTGCAACTATTTGTCTGTACTTTAGTTGTGTCACGGCAAGGTAATTAATTAATTAACTGTGAAATCTATCAAGTTTAAACCATGAATTAAGTGTTATTATTAGGTTGAATCAAGATGATCATATTTGTTAACATTACAAACAAATGTTAATCGTTGAACATAATAACCTTCATATTACCGCATTCTACATTGCCTTTACATCTGAGTGTAAGCAGGTTAGAGTTAATATCATCACTTCTGACAAGAAAAGAGAATAGAATGAATTGTTTATTCCTTAGCAAAGGTCTTCATTCGTGTTCATTGACAGCTTGTAGACTTTGTACCTTGTAATCGACAAATCATAAAAACAATAGTTCAAATGGACCTTAAAGTGTTTATTTTGTGTATGATTTGAATAGGCTGGAATGTTTTAGTAGTTCAAAGGAAAAGCAGTACGAGCGCAAAATTTTAGCTGTTAAGAATCAGTTATTTTATCAACTGTTTATAATATTTCTTGCCATTCTACAATGCACTGGTAATTAATTCAAACACACTTGTTACAGAAAGTTGGTTTATTTTCAAGAGAGATTGATACAAGTATGTTTATTTTAACACGTATGACATGTAAAAGGTTGCTATGTTTTTAAGAGACAGGCGAAAAAGTACTTTTATTTTTAACAGGCAATCGAAAAATTTGCCTTATTTTTAACAGACAAAGAGTTGAAGTTTTTTTTTTTTGTGTGTAGGGGATAATCTCTGGAACTACTGAACCGATAAAAAATAGTTTTACTAATAAAAAGCTACACTATCCCTGAGTAACATAGGCTATAATTCATTTCGATAAAAACCTTTTTTTATTTCAATATTTGTAAATTTAGTCGGAAAAAATTCTTAGATTAGGCCTAGACTGATAAAAACACATGTATTTACAATTATTACCATGGCAAACAATTGAAGAAAATAGATATTTGCTTCAATATTTCCCATAACAGCTGATTTCAAACTTTGAATCAATTATTTTTGTATTTCTTGCTTTTAGGTTAGGGTTTTAAAGTGTAGACCTGAGCCTTGCTGGTTCTTTTGACCTTTATTATAACTGCTGTTATAAAATATACGAAATAATTTGATTTGAACATTTATTTTTTGTAAAACTCTACCTTGTCCAAAATTACAAAACGAAGTGCTTGTTCTATTAAACAACAAACTTAAACATTTGCGCGGTAACAACATTAATGGAAACATTTACATTTGTAATAACCGACTCAAGACGGCTTATGGCGATGATTTTAAAGTCATTAAGCGAATTAATAGCAAGTTGATTGATAACCAGGCGATAATAACGAAGGCCGATAAAGGTAACACCATTGTAATAACGAATGAAATCGACTACAACGACAAAGCCTGACAGTTTTTTAACGATAACAATATCAGATCTATGAGACTAGTCCCTACTCGTACATATGTTCAAGAATTAAATAATGCAATTAATAAATGCACTTCATTATTTAGTGAAAGAACTCGAAGATCACTTAAACCGATCAATGCCATTGCTCCACGATTTACGGGTTTGCCGAAAGTCCATAAAGATAGTATCCCTCTCAGACGACTAATAAATTACACAACCGCTCCCGGATATAAAGTGTCCAAAAAATTAGAAGAAATTATTAAAGGCAGAATTAATTTAAAAGATAACTGTAGTATCAATAGTACCATTGACTTTGTTAATAAAACTAAAGAGATACAAATTTTCGACCAATTCAAATTGATTTCATTGGACATAGTCAACTTGTATACTAATGTACCGGTTCAAGAGACCTTAAAAATTCTGGAAAGAAACCTACTCGACACGGAGAAACTTAATAAAGAAGCCATTCAAGAATTAATGTAATTAATCAACGTAGTATTGAAACAAAACTATTTTGCCTTTAAAGATATTTGTTACTTCCAAGAAGATGGCCTCGCGATGGGTTCCCCACTTTCCGGATTATTGGCTGACTTATATCTAAATTATTATGATAATAAATTCTTTCTGGATAAAGATAGTCAACACTTTAATAGAATCATCTTCTACACTAGATATGTGGATGATACCTTTATTATATACACAGGAACTAATCTTCAAACTGAATGCTTTAACTGTGTTTAATTGAATAATTTCAACCCAAAAATTCAATTTACACTGGAGAAGGAAATTGGCAACAAACTTAACTTCCTCGATGTTACTGTTACTAAGTTATAAAATAAATTGAAGTATATGGTATACAGAAAACCAACAACCACCGATGTCACAATACAAGCCAAATCACACCATCCATTCTCACACAAAATGGCCGCCTACCATTCATTTATCCATCGTCTTATTTCCATACCAATGGACGAACAGGACTTCCAATGCGAGTTGGATATCATTAAACACATAGCTGAAAACAACGGGTACACCAGCTCGATGGTTAGGAAGTTACTTTTCCAAAATAAAAAAGCTCAGAGTAAGCCTAAGCGAAGGCTGGACGCCGGAAACAGCAAAAAATATACTTGTGTCGAATACACTAACCTAATACCCAATATGTTGAAGAATGCCTTGTCGAAACATAATATATGTGTAGCATACAGGACGAACAACAATGTCCATAAACTACTGCGAACAAGACAGCTAAGTACCTTGAAAAAGTCAGGCGTTTATAAACTATGTTGTAGCGATTGTGATAGCTTCTATATCGAGCAAACGGGCAGAACTTTCGAAGAACGATACAAGGAACATTTGCCATAGAAGAACTTACGAGATATGAAGTCAAACTTCGCACAGCATATAGTTGATAACAATCACAGTTACACTGATTTCGACTATAATATGAAGCTTCTTCATATTTGTAAAAAGGGTAGATTTATGAATGCAGCAGAGGAGTTCGAAATATACAAGGCGCATAATAATAGCCCAAACAATACATTAAACGATCAGTTGTTTTTCAAGTCGAACTTCTTATACGACACAGCCATTGAGTTCATGCGAAGCACTGCGGCAGATAAGGCAACCTGTACTTCCTCCACTCAGCATCAAGATTAATAACATAATGCTTCGGTGTGTTAGGACAGTGTCACGCGTGATAGACGAGGAAGCGCTGTCTAGTTAACCCTCACGAATGAGGGCCGTCAATATTTTTGTATATGTGCGTGTATAGTGTCTTTTATGTGTTGTGTTTGTGTTTTTATACTGTATAACGACCTCCAACGGAGTGATCTGATTTCCAACTGATGATGGGACTACGGCCCCGAAACGCGTCTTGAGCAGAAGACCAAATTAAGTCACATAACGGAAAAATTCACGTAATATATAGGTAACTATAATTTACAGTAAATTTATTAAACATAAATATGTTTAACACGCACTCGACCCCGCCTGCCCTAAATATTAGAATCTTATTTTAAACACAAGTAACTTCAAAATACATTTTTCAATTAATTCACTAAATTGTGTTTGCTAATTTAATCTAAGTATACAGAATTTCCAGTAGTTACGGGATCAAACTTCGGGAAATGGTTCTATGATTTTTTTTTTCTTATTTTGACCCATAGAACCATTTTTTGAAGTTTGATCCCGTAATTACTGGACATCCTGTATACTAAAATAAAGCAATAAAGAAGCAATTCGGGTCCATTAGTTACCTTGAAATACCTGAATCCTTTAAGGTAGGTCGCAATGTAACAGTCAGGGTTATCACTTAGCATACCTACACGAAGCAATGTAAAGGTAATCCAAAACTTGGTCATTTGCATCGCTGAACCTTGTCAAAAACCTCTTTATTTATTGTTTCCTATTAGAACTACAGTACTTTAATTAATCAAAATACCTTAATTTAAGTCAATAGTAGTTCTTGTTTCTAGGCAAAAATAATTGTACACAGACTTCACTTGTCAACTGTTAAAAATGTTTACCTTATTATAAATGTTCGAGATGTATATGTAAACAATGGACTAGTGTTAGTGTTATTGGCCGGTCAGATGATGCTGCCTGTGGCAGCGAAACATGTAGCTATTACTGCAAAAACCAGAACTACTATTGACTTAAATTAAGGTATGTTGAAAAAACTTATATTTCCGCAATTTACAAGTAAAATAATGTACCCTTATAATATTTCTCGTATGTTATATTGTAATAATATACGCTAATCGGAGTGCAATGCAGTAAACAAAACGCACAAACTATTCTTCTACATTTTGGTGGTTTGAAGATTGAATGATATACAAAAAACTAAAGGCAACATATATCATGACGGACAAAAATAAAGTCTTTACAAACATTTAAAAAATAACAACTGATGTCTATATGTCATGCGCCTAGTTAATTTTAAAATGCAATAAAAATAGTTCCCTGTTCACTCAATGTTGTAATTCTAAATTCAGTGTGTGTCTAGTAGATTGATTCTAAAATGAACTGGGTTTAGTTGGTTTCATCAAGTACTGGACAACATGTTGCGCATTCGCATCACGTACTATGAAAGATATATTAACTGCACCGAGTTGAGGCTGGCTATTTATACAAACTGCTGTTTTTATTGTTCCGTCCCTCACTACTGATCTTTCTTCAGATCGTCTGAAGTATGTTTGTCACAATAAAATTTATCGGTAACGGATAAATGTATTTCATTTGGGGCAAAAGTCAACAATATACAATTTAATATTTATGTATAATACAGTAATTATTTCAAACTAGATTATTTTGTTACGACTTTATCCAAATTCACAATACATTCAATTTAAACATTCTACAAAATAATATAAATACTCGAAGATAAAAACAAAAAAAATGTCCATGCAAAATCGCTGTTTCTAGAAGGGAGGTATTCGATCTTTAAAAAAAAAAACACAAAAACAAATTACTATCTTAAACAAAAATTAAAATAAACTGCGAACTTTCAGTGTTAATGTGGTTAGTTAGTAGTTCTAAATGAAGAAGGCAACACCGACATTAAACTTAAATTAAATAATGTAACTTCTGAATGAATTACAAAACACTGGGGAAAACTTCTGGGATCGTTAATATCAGTGATCTGTAGTATTAATTTTTTTTTCATCTGACCTTTTAATATTGGCCAGTTATCGAAATGCTATGACATCTAATCATCGTACACATCTTCAGTATTGAACGAAGAAACAAAAGCACTTTTAATGCTACGTGTCGAGACGGCAGTGAAACAAGTAGTGTCCATGTGTTGCTTTTAGTTATTACAAACATATTTCTCTTTAATAGAAAGAATTATATTATATTTTTCCAACGAAAATTTATATTTAATATCATATTAGTATAAATTTAGATTGTTTTATATTACTCATTCAATATTCTATTGATTGTCCCGCACAATCCCTTACCTACCTTCCTTCACCACTAAATATTTCAAGTGAAATGGGTTCATCCTAAACATAACAAAGGTTGATGAAAACCTATTATGATAATTCACCTAAAATGTATTAAATAATTAGAACAAGCATCTGAACCACTGACGTAAGTTGAGCAAATTTCAAAAATTAAGTTTATATGTTTTATGGTTTCAACCGACTATTTGGGAAGGTGCTGAATAGCTGCATTGGTGTACGAAATATATTATTTCTACACGCACCTGGATCACGCATTACTTCCCTCTGCTCTCAGAGACAAAATCTTGTGGTCACACCCCCCCCCCCCCCCCCAGTGGCTTGAACGGTTTACTTTCATGGTATTTTACGTTTCATTTATTTTAGAAACCAGACATGGTTATAAGATTGCATAAATAACATAATGTGCAGAATAATCGAATATATTTATTTTTTCGATAAAAAACCAAACATTTTCATTCTAGTACAACATTTTTTTAAATTTTACAAAAAATGTTAAAAATCGTTACTTCCAAAAGTACTGCAAATAATAATAAGTGGTAGGTCTAATACACAATAATATGGCCATCTGCAGCCAAACCTATACCGAGTTCAGATTTCCAAATAGAAAGTAGACCCTCGTTGGACCTATTACAAAGAGCCACATTGGTAAACAACGATAATTATATCAAATGTATTATATATATTGTTTGTGTTGTAGATTATTTACTAAAGTTAATATTTTACTTAAATAGTTTCTGCGAGAGTGCTGCTCTCTGTCAATCTGACAACTAAACTATAAAACACGAACGCAATTATTCTTTGTTTCCTGTAGAGAAATGTTTTCCCGATGTCTTGGAAACGATATGACCGTAAATTGTTCGTAATTGTCTTTATACTTGAGAACAATGATATCAATTTTATTACTATAATTTCTTTTATGCATCGAAGTTTAATCAAAATCAAGCATTGACAGTATGCGCTTGCGCGTTACTTTGTGTGTGAATGTAAGCAATAAGTATTCAACACTATATAATATTGTTTAAGTATTCGATATGAAGTCTCACATAAAAGGAAATAATATTTAAACTACTCCTACGCTAGTATTCGATGTTGAATGTTAAATGCATTCCTTTATATTGCTTTAGCTTCTAAAGCCAAAGTAATACCGAAACGTTGTATCGGCTTTATCCAATGTTGTCAACTTAGAAGCGCTAAAATATCTAATGTACTTTGTACGTCTGAAAGGGATCAACTCGCTCACTTCGCTCTAACTTGAACTACGAAATGTACTTAAAGTATTGTTAATGTAGAATGTATACAAAATTACATTTGACTGTCTCGCACACACTTAAGTAGTTTTAAATATAATTATTATATATAGTTAATTGTGTACTATAGTTATACCAAAAATTAACGTTAAATTAATACTTAAGTATCAGATTTGATGGAACCTGGCTTCATAAAATAATAGTTTTAATATAATTTCAAACAAAATTAGAACCTTTTAAAATATAACTGTTTCTCAAGTTAAATATTTTTAACACCGTTATTTTAAAAGAGTATCAAATAAAGTATTTGATTTGGTATATTTATAAAACGTTACATTGTAAAAATTCAGTTTCTAAACGCCGTTCGTACGTGCAGATACTAAAAATAATTCGACCACTCATCTGAACCGCTGAATACTTAAGAATTTGTCTATCCATCTGATATTGTCAAAAACACAGATGAGTGTTGTGGCAGGGCCATTTTATCAGGAACAAACGCCAGTATAAGAGAAAAAC
>JAGFPH010009522.1:24027-38613 GCA_018207615.1 Philaenus spumarius | reverse complement strand
AGCACGCAATGAATGGTGTATTGAAAATACTTTAAAAACGGGGGTTATCTTGTGAAGCACGCAATGCATTGTGTATTGAAAATACTTAAAAAACGGGGGTTAGCTTGTGAAGCACGCAATGAATTTTTTATTGAAAATACTCCCAACACGGGGGTTGGCGTGCGAAGCACGCAATGCATTGTGTATTGAAAATACTTTAAAAACGGGGGTTAGCTTGTGAAGCACGCAATGAATGGTGTATTGAAAATACTCCCAATACGGGGTTTGGCGTGCGAAGCACTCAATGCATTGTGTATTGAAAATACTCCTAATACGGGGGTTGGCGTGCAATGCACTGTGCGTCGGCTGCTTCTCATAGTGTTCAGTGTCAAGCTCACATGTGCGTCCTTAGCAGTGAACGTGTTAACAGCCCAGGGGTACAAGTGACAACAATCAGGCAGGTAAAATAAATTGAACATAATTTTAGGTTAGCCCTAGACTGATTAATCAACACGTCTTGTATTATTTTCTTGATTGTATTTACTTTCATTACCATAGCAACCAACTGAATAAAACAGTTGATTTGGATGTCCAGCATAGTATAAAATAATATTTTAAGTTAGGCCTAGACTGAACCAACAAATGTTTCACCACACACGAACCAATAAAAACTTGCGTTATGAAATTATTTAAAAATATAAAAAACTATGTTACATCCTGATTAAAAATAAGTAAGACATTATAATTTAATAGTAGGCCTATTTATTTATTGAAAATATCCAGGTGTCTTAAAAGTCCCACCCCCTTTAACTTTTGTGTTTGTTAAAACAAACAAATATCCTTTGCGGAAAGATACTAACTTAGCCCAAAGTATCTTTTGAAGCAAACGGAAATTTTGAGTGTCCCCTAAAAATGGGGGATTTTGGGATCAACTCAAAAATTTCAAATGGGAAGTATGGTCGTGTGATACCTCATGTTAAAGCTCTATTTAAGACTAGGAAAATTACATAAAGAAAAGAAAAATCGGACCACACAAAAAATCGATTTCGTACATTTTAAGTCGACTCCTACATCTTAGAAAATTTTGTAAAAAAAAAATTTACGAAATCGATTTGGAAGCAATTTTTTAGGCCAAGCTCTTTGAAATAAACATTTTTTGTCTCTTGAATTTTTTTCCTAAAAACTCTCCCTTTTCGAGATATTAGCAACTTTATGTCGATTTATTTCAACACGTTTAGGGCCGCCATTTTGTTTTGGGTGGTCCGATTTTTATTTTCTTTATGTCATTTTTCTAGTTTTAAATATACCTTCAAAATGAGGTATCACATGACCATACTTCCCATTTAAAAATTTTGAGTTGTCCCCAAAATCTCCCATTTTTAGGGGACACTCAAAATTTCCGATTGCTTCAAAAGATACTTTGGGCTAAGTTAGTATCGTTCCCCAAAGGATATTTGTTTGTTTTAACAAACACAAAAGTTTAAGGGACTTAACTTAAGTTAGTGGGACTTTTAAGACACCTGGTATAGTAATTGATAGTGAGTATCCAATTTTAACAGCTGATTTAAAAATATATGAAACAATTATTTGTATTTCTAACTTTTTGATTAAGAGTAGACCTGAACCTTACTGGTTCTTTTGACCTTTATTATAACTGATGTTATAAAAAATTCAAAATAATTTGATTTGAACATTTAACATTATTTAGAATCTTAGTTTCGAGGTTATTATTAATCCTACACCTTTATTATAAATAAAACATAACATATGTTCTTAGAAGGTGTCATCGGGGGTTGGCGTGCGGAGCACGCAGGTGTCGCCCCTAGTATTAAACAATATTTTAACGGAGCTATACAGACCTGTTGAAATGCATATAGGTGTTCGATACCTCTCCATTTCGTCTTCGGCCAGTAAGTTCAGTCGTACCCTGCAAATAAAATATGTAATTAAAATTGATAGAAATTATAATAAAACTGAAATAGCTCGCATGGTCCCCCTAAAATCGATCAAAAAGTAAAATACCATAAAAGTACTTCACGAGGGGATTTTATCGTGGGGCAGTTTCTTTTACGAGGCCGACGGGCGGGATACTCGTCCTCTGCGAGCGAAGCGAAGCAGTTCAAAATCCTAGGCCGCAAGGTTTACGCGCATGCGCGCAACGCACAGTCCATAATCTCAAAGCTAAACCGGGGCTGGAGGCTGAGGCGCAGACAAATTCTACTAATATATTTCCAACACGCAGGCGTCTATTCAACGCCTCCGTAAGTAGACCAATATCCCAAACAGTTGGTTGGAACCGTTAAACAAATAAACTTAATTTTGGAAATTCGCTTAACGCGGTTCAGCTGTGGGATCGAACTATCGTTTCCCCTGTAATCGTATTTTATCGAAGCGACAGCGTATTATTATCATATCGTATCAAATTGCTTTGAAAAATCGACAGGAACAGGCAAACATCATTTTCGTTGCTAATGACAGAACAAAATGATGAAATCCACTTTTAGTCCAGTCACTTAAGCCAAAAAAGAGGAAAAACCTCGGAATGAGAGATAAGCTGTAAACTCGTATAAACCTTTATTTGGGCATTCTGAAAATTGTCTCAAAAGTCTCATAAAATCTCGCGTCCGCGTCTTAAGATATTCAATTTGAAATATTTTTAAAATGGCGGCCGTTTATAATTTTTTATGTCAAATATCTCAAAATCCTATAACTTTACAAAAAAATACAAGAGACAAAAAAGTTTACTTTTTTAATGACAAACACATTTTTTTTAAATTTTGTCTGTAACTCAAAGGATAACAGAGATATTGGCCAAAAAAAGGAAAAATGTATTTCTTGGTAGTTGTCAACAATACCCAGAATAACTCTAGAAACAAAATATTTTAAAGTTATTATGAGCTAAAATAATCCGTTATTTGCATAATGTTCCGAGCACTTTCTGAGCTGATTCTACTAGCAAAAATAAAGACAAAAGTTCATATACCTATTCATAGGTCTGGAAATGCTTCGTTAGAGAGTTACAGCTGGCGAAAGATTTCACCCGTGTTTCAGATTACTCAGAAACGAATCGCTATTGAAATATGTAGGACGTTAATTAAGGTGTGAAATTGAATTTAATTTACGTAAAATGAGCATATAAATTTAATAAAATAGGTCCCAGTTCTGTAACTGCAATAATTGTTGCGATATTTGACCCAAAACATATTGACCCAGGGTGATCGGACATATTTTTTAAAAGCAGATTCGGAATTAACGATCCCAAAAACCCCCGAGTGTACATTTTCGAGTGATTTACTGAGCGTTTTGATTTTTTGCCCAGGGACCCATGGGGGGTCTCAGGGTGGTCGGACATATTTTTCAAGGGCAGATTCGGAATCTGCGACCCCCAAAACTCCTGTATACAAATTTTGATAAGTTTTCATGAATTCAAACAAATTTATAAATTATTTGAAATGATGCACTTTATGCATGCCCAAAATACACTTTTTGTCTGCCGAGAAGGTATTATATGTAGACTTTTTCCTGAGACTTCTCCGAACACAATGCCGAAAACCGCATCTCGATCGGTGCTCTAGAAAAATATTTATTTATTCTGGATGATTTTGGTCTAATTTCGCTGGTCTATATGACTGGACTATTTGGATTCTAATACCTGTGGATTCTGATATTGGTCGGTTATTGACTGGATCATTACTAAGTAGCCAAATTGCATACGCGACCCCTTAAAGGCTATATTTCTCGTGCAAGCCATTGCTTTCGTGTTACGACGTCATTTATGAATAAAAACACGTCATCAGAACAGCTGAGTGTGTTGGTGACGTATGTTATCTGCATTCCTACCTGATAACAACAATATCCAACGTCATTATGATTAGTAGAAACGTATTGAAATACGTCCAGACTAAAAGAAACAAACGCTAAATTAAAAATAACCAGCAAATACAAATATTTTATTATTTCCGTACGTAATGGTTTTGTTTACATTAAACGTTTTCAAAAATCGAATCAATATTGAAACTGAATATGTAGGGGTTCATAAATTGAAAAGGGAAAACAGTCTTCTGACAGGATAATTGATTTAAAAAAAATAATAACAATACACTAGTTCTCTCTCACACACACACACACGTTTAATGATCGAACGCGTTTCAACGACAAAGTCGTCATCCTCAGTGATACACAAGCTACAACTAAAAACCAGTTCTAAAAGCAGATATAAGTTTGCTTGGTACCATGATCGGGAGTAGCAAATGAGCACCGATCATGGTCCCTAGAACACGTTCTGGGGTGTCATTAAAAATCATATATATATGTATATTGTGTGTTCACACTCTAGCGGCCGCATTTTAAGTCCGATATGGTCCAAATTTGGTATACACGTTGGTTGTCTATGTCGCTCGGACGAGTTCGTTTGCCAAAAGAATCCAACAACCGGAAGTACGTTTTTTTACCGGAAGTAAAATTTTTTTTAGATTTTGACTACGATAATTACATTTTAGGGTTTTTCTAAAAATATAAATGTAGGAAGTTATTCTGGACATTTTTTTTTCTGCAATTTTTTTTACACGACCTTATAGCTCGCTTGGTTCCCCCAAAATCGATCAGAACGTAAGAATACCATAAAAGTATCCGGTTCGAAGCCAAGTGGTGCAAACAAATTCTACTATTTTATTGCGTAAACATAGACAAGCTGTTCAACGACTTCGTGAGTAGACCTATTTCCCAAATTGTTATTTGAAACCCTAAAACATAGGCCTATAAACTTAATTTTGGAAATTTGCTCAACTCACGTCAGCGGTCCAGCTGCGTGGTCGAATTATTATTATTTTAAAATAATTCCTTCTCACTCGTCAAGCTCAAAGTTTCTTAAAAGGATAATTGAAAGTTTATATTAGAGTAATTTCCCACCTTGTATTTTTTTAAAGTAAATTTGGAACCCGATATCGCACTCCCTCAGTACCTGTTATTAAGTTTAACAGTTACTCAGACTAGGAACTATAATGATATATTTTGTACTTTTTACTTACCGAAGGCGCGATTTTAGTTAGTGTTATTTTAAACTTCATTTTGTTTAGTGTTTAAAAAATAAATTAAATTGTTTTAACATTCGATAACTAAATATTTGGAGTTTTAAATTTAATTATTTTGTTTAAGATTTCAGTTATAACCCCACTAAATTTTCTTAAAAAAGAATTAAAATCTCTTACGGCAATTTAACATGGGGTAAAATTTTAAGCCCATTCCGAGTGATATCTGGACTTCTATTGGACCGATTGACGGTTTGTGTTAAATGAAAGGTAACTAACTCTATATTTGCCCATTTGCCTTAAAATTTTGCTCTTACTTAATTTAATATTTTTTAAATAGAATTTAAAATATTATCTATTCGTAATATTGTATTTACTGATCAACTGATTAGCACAGATCAGCTGATTATAATAGCGCATGTTTTATTATCATCTGGAGTTCAATTGGGCAGATATAATAGCATAGATCAGCTGATTAACAGCACATGTTTTATTATCATAACGTGGTATGTTTACGTTGTAATTTAATTTATTGAAGTAGGTTAAGTTTAATTTTGCTGTTGCTTAATGCGCTTTACTGAAGTAGGTTATGTTTAATTCACATATATTTCTTGAATGTATTTACATGCATTACCACAGCAACCAATTGAATAAAATAAAAGATACAACAGTTGAATTCGGATGTCCAGCTTAGTGCAAAATAATATTTTAAATTAGGCCTAGACTGAACCAACACACATTATTTGTATTTCTAACATTTTTGTTAGGCTTTTTATTAAGTGTAGACCTGAGCCTTACTGGTTCTTTTAACCTTTATTATAACTGCTGTTATAAAATATAATTGGATTATAATATATTCATTGGATTTATTATATAAAGAAATAATTTGATTTACATCCAACATTTAACATTATTTTCCATTTTAGTTTTGAAGTTATTATTAATCCTACTGATTTATTATAAATAAAACACAACATATATTTTTAGAAGGTTCCATCAAGGGTTGGCGTGCGGAGCACGCAGGGGTCTCCCCTAGTATAATAATAAAACCATAACATAATTCACGAAATAATAACTTATTTATTTAGTCTATTTAATAATATCATTGTATTTGGATAACCTAATAGAACTCCGATCCAATGCAATATTTTAATCCACTGAAAATTCGACGAAAGTGGCGCTATCTATTGGGGAAACGACGAAAGCGGTGTGAAACACCAATGCTACCAATGATTTCTCCCTAGCGCTACCTCGCGGCGAGATCATGCACTATTTTCCCGACAACCTTTTTTTTCGGCACACAGCCCCCGTATGCATGCATGATCTATTTTATTATTCATGATCTATAATAATATTTACTTATTTATGTAAATCTGTTAAACCGCTTGAATAAAATGTTAAATAATATATTTGAAGTGATAAACAACACAACATTTATTTAAAAAAAAAGAAAACAGTCGTGGGACTGCCATCAGAAGTGAAAACTGTCATGAATATAAATCGTTGGTTATATTGGTTTAATCTGAAATTTGAGAATTATTTTTACCTTGACCCATTTAAAATAAAATCTAAAAAATAACATAAAAATTATTGTCTATAGTCAAATAATAAATAAAAAAAGTAGGCCTATAATGTCTTGTAAATTAGTTTTGGTTATTTTATTTAAAGGATAGTAAAATATACATATATTTATTTGTATACATATGTAAATATTCTTTATAGCAGATTTATGAAACCAAGAAAGAAACATTTCTTTTTTAACCGAAGCAAGGACGTATCAGGCTTTTTTCTTCAACTAAAATAATTTAAAACATTAATGACTTTGCTGACTTTCGTATTTAATATACATATAACACAAATATCATATATATATATACATACATACTATATCTCGAGCGGTGACGGTCGCGAGTTTGATGCTTTTTCCTCTCCCAATAAGAAGTGCTATGTAGTATATTCGCGTTGCGTACATACATATATATATATATATATATATATATATATATATATAATACATATATCTCGAGTGGTAACGGTCGCGAATTCAATGCTTTTTCCCCAAGCAAAAAGTGCCCAACGCCACTAAAGAAGTTTTCACTTCAAAAATTCAGCAGTGGTAGGCTAACTATTACTGGTACAAAAAGTACCTAACGTCTAAATCGTTATAAAATACCGTAACTACAATGTTTTACGCATGGGCCTAATAGTAATTGACTATTCCGACTGAAGGCAGCACAAGACCAATCAAAGTAACAGTCACAAAATAACTGTTTCAATTAATAGTTATTTTTGTATACCGACAACACCTATAAACTATAACATATAAAGAAATAAAACATACCTTTTTTACCGTTATAAACAACCACTTTGTTAGTTATAGTTATTATGGCTCATACACTACTGAAGATGGCGATATTGTCGTCGAAAAACGTTTGAGTTAGTAACCGTATTGGTTGTTAGATTTTGTGTTCAAGTTTTATTCTATCGGTTACTTTCTCACAAATCTGGCTCAAAAGTTATTTATTAGAATTCGAAAGATTTGTTGTTTTCAAATCGCTATGTACTGCAATGAATTTGTGATGGCATTTTATTGTTTATAACTAAAAGGGTTGAATTTACGATACATTATTAAAAAATCCCCCCCCCCCAAAAAAAAAAACACCTGAAGTTTAACTTTAACACAGTAAGCCTTTTGTTAGCTTTCACCTAATCTAAAAAAAAAAAAAACTGTTATTTGTGAACAATAATTACTTAATTCAAAATTTGACAAAGTGGTGCAAATAAACGTGTTTTGGTTTATTGTAGGCCTAACCTATAATTGCGTTAAGTTTTTGATCCAAATCAGCTGTTTTATTCATAATACGTAACAACAGAATTACAATAGGCCTGCAGTAAGTATTTTTCGTTGATTTTTGTTAGTGTTTCTTTTACTTTGTTAATCTAACGTAAAAATGCAGTTTTTCTTTGCATAATAATAAACTGATTCTAAATTTGCTAAGTTGGTTGCTATGGTAATGCATCCAATTAGCTGTTTTATCAGATTTTTCTCTTTTTTATTTGTTAAAATTTTTTATTTATAGCCTATTGTTAAAATTTTGTATTTATATACGTTATTATATATTTAAAGAAAGATACAAGTATTATCTTTTAATTGCTTTTTATTTAACTAAGTAATCTATATAATTAATACGCTACATGAAACTTTGTCGGTTGAACTCCTCCGCCATTTCTTAACCGATTTTATCCATTGACGTCTCATTGGAAAGAGCGTGTCGCGTAGATTTGCAAACTGGCCTTACATTTTTGAATAAGTCCCTTGGGCTCTGCCCCAGTGGCTTTTAAAGTTCCCATGTTATTCTTATGGAAGGTCAATCTTAAGGAAGAAGAAGAAAGATTTCTTTTGATTTTATCAGTGGCACAAAAAACAGCTGTTCGTATGAAAAGCTTAAAACAGCTGATTTTGATCAACAGCTGATTTTGATCAACAACTGATTTGGATCAAAAACTG
This sequence comes from Philaenus spumarius, assembly GCA_018207615.1. Taxonomy (NCBI): domain Eukaryota; kingdom Metazoa; phylum Arthropoda; class Insecta; order Hemiptera; family Aphrophoridae; genus Philaenus; species Philaenus spumarius. The sequence continues at coordinate 30,099 of JAGFPH010009522.1, read as the reverse complement.
AATATAATTTTAGGTTAGGTAAATCAAGCAATAGCGAAGCATTGCCGTGTCCACTAGTGTATATGTATAATATTAATATATATATATATATACCTTTTTTCCCGTCTTGCAACTTATTTTCTGTAGTGTAAAACTACGCGCGTTTCAGGAACACGTTCCCATCTTCAGGTTTATACATTTAAATAAAATTTTACTCACATGTGAGCACGTCATAATTTAGCAAACACACACATACACACATATCAAACACGAATTATTGCACATATAAAATTAAAAACAAAAAACACAGTTATAACATTTTTAAAAACAGTTTTCTTTAGGTCATGCTACCGTTGCACCGGTCACTGGTCGACTGAAAGATTACTTCCGTTATCTCCATCGTCAATACTATTTATAGGCCTAAATGTAGCAATTGCAGTGTTATACAGGCTATTCGATTTAAAATGTAATTGTTCATTGAGAACTAAGCTACTCTGGTGCAAATTAGCTTGGTAAATTTCAAATTCTTCCAATGCATTCATTAGGCGACCTTTTCTACATAAATGCAAAGGGATTAAATTTAATGTCAAATTGTCATAGCTGTGATCATTATCAATTAGGTGTTTAGTATATTTTGAATTGTTATTTGCAATGTTTTTTTTAGGTAGATGTTCTTTAAATCTATCCTTGAATTTCCTGCCGGTTTGTCCAATATAAAATTTATTGCAATCGCTGCACTTGAGCTTATACACACCGGAGCAATCTTCAATGCATTTTGTTGATTTTGGTCGCAGTTGTTTTTTTATATTATTGCTCGTTTTAAATGACACTGTCACATTATGTTTCTTGAATACATTTTTCAAATAATTAGGCAATAAGTTGGTATATTCCGCGGAAATGAATTTCATTGGTTTTGTTTTACTGTCTCTACTTTTACTCAGGTGTTTGTGAAGTAATTTATCAACTATTTTTGTACTGTAGCCATTCCTGCTTGCTATGTATTTTATTGTTTGCATCTCTTCGTGATAATGGAGTTCACTCATGGGTATTGTTATTAGACGGTGTATAAATGAATTAAACGCACCCATTTTTTGTGACCAAGGATGGTTCGAACTAGCGTGAATTACCACATCAGCTTTTTATTTCATACTGATTATTCAAACGATTTAGAAGTTATTAAAATTACAGTGAAGAAGTTAATAGTCGAATAATTATGTTTGTATGTTATACTAGGGAAAACCCCTGAGTGATCCGCACTCCAACCCCGTTGGAACCTTCGATACACATAATCATGTTATGTTTTCTTTATAATAAAGGTGTATGATTAATAATAACCCCAAAGCTAAAGATGGCAAATAATGTTAAAAATGCAAATCAAATTATTTCGTATATTTTATAACAGCAGTTATAATAAAGGTTAAAAGAACCAGCAAGACTTCGGTCTTCACTTTAGTAAAACCTAACCTAAAAGTTGGAAAAGACAAATAATTGCTTCAAATTTTGAAATCAGGTATTAATGGAAATATTAGAACAAACAGCTGTCATCTGTTATTTTATTAAATTGGTTGCTATGGTAATAAATGTTAATACATGTGTTGGTTTATCCTAACCTAAGAATTTTTTTCGACTAAATTTACAAGTATTAAAATAAAACATATTTATCTCGAAATGAATTATAACCTGTTACTCAGGGATAGTGTAGCTTTTTATTAGTAAGACTATTTTTTCAATCGGTTCAGTAGTTCCAGAGATTACCCCCTACTTACAAACAAATTTTACCTCTTTACTTTAAGTTTACTTCTTTATAATATTAGTATAGACGAAGATGTACGAATGTTTCAGAAGGTATCTGTTCTTTAAATTTGTATAAACGAATATATTGATGGTGAAAGGTTGTATTTATTTACAGCTTATAACCTCAAAGCAAATATTATAACGTACTATAGCATAAATTAGTCTTATAACTCCAATCTAAAAAAAATCAACTTCACAAGAAATTATAATAATTGAAGTTGTAAACATAACCTCAAAATATAATCTACGCTGAGTTTGTTGAAGTATTACAGGGTCAGAAATCAGCTGTTATAATGTGTGTTACTCACGTACGTACGTACTTATGGGTTGATTCATAAATCTGTTTAACTGTTCCATAATTTAAAATAATTCGACCACGCAGCTGAACCGCTGACGTGAGTTGAGCAAATTTCCAAAATTAAGGTTATAGACCTACGTTTTAGGGTTTAACCAACAATTTGGGAAATAGGTCTATTCACGACGGTGCAATTTATTTATGAATTTAAATTTATTACCATAGCAACCAACTGAATAAAATAACAGATAAAACCGCTGTTATATTTCCATCTAATATTTCTGCCTAATATTTCGATTACAGCTGATTTCAAACTTTGAAGCAATTATTTGTGTTTCTAACTTTTAGGTTAGGTTTTTATTAAATTAAAGACCTGATTCTTTCTGGTTCTTTTAACCTTTATTATAACTGCTGTTATAAAATATACGAAATAATTTGCTTTGAACATTTAACATTATTTACCATCTTAGTTTTGGGGTTGTTATTATAGAAGGTTCCAACGGTGTCGGTGTGCTGAGTACCAGGGGTTTCCCCTAGTATTTAATAAATTAAACAGAACCTTTTCAAGTGTGTTGACGTTGCGAAACCTAAACGCGTGGCTCAAACTAGCGCTTTTTAGGTTTATTCCTTAATACTGTAATAATTTCCCACATTTCATAGAAAATACAAATTTGGCCCTCAAACATTTCGTCGATACCCGATGGGAAAATTATGACACAAATCTCGGTAGATTTTGACAAACGTACAAACATTTTAGCAACACGTACTGTACCCACCATGCGCACTGCGGCGCTCTGCTATTGGCAACCGTCCCGTTACGTCACAGGACGAGGGCAGGCAAGAGGGGAATGTCACTAGCCCGCGGTCTATTTGCATAATATCCTGGAACCACTTTGAAGCCATGTTTACCGACAGCTTCGGGACATAATATCCCAGCTATTGTTCCACTCGTGGTACAAATATTACATTATTGTCTTCGTAATATTTATCTATCGCAGTTGGATTTTAATACTACAAGAATCAAATTGTTATTTGATGGAAACTGAGCGCGTGTGTGTTTACCCCTCGTAGTCCTTGTGTCAAAGCAGACGTAACGGAGAAGATGTGAAAAAATCTTTTGTTTCGAGTTAATACGGCGTGTATTTATACTGGAAACGTTCGATGTTTGTTGGTTTCAAACCGTTATTAACCGAAGATGAAAAGATAGTCTTACAATTTTATTAGCGAATTTCCATAGGAAAAATGGGCTATTGCAGTGGCCCTTATGGTAAGACCCAAGGTCGGGAGTAGCAAATTTGCACCGATTATGGTCCCCAGAATACGTTTTGAGGTGTCATAAAAAATCATATGTATATATGTTGTTTGTCTACGTCGCTCGGACGAGTTCGTTAGATAAAAAAATCCAACAGTCGGAAGAACGTTTTTTGACCGGAAGTAACTATTGTTTGAGATTTTCCTACGAGAATGAATTAGTTTTTGAGTTTTTTCTACAAATATAATTGTAGGATGTTATTCTGCACATTTTGTTTTTCTCCCAAAATCGATCATAACGTAAAATAACATAGAAGTACCCGGTTCAAAGCCATGTAGTGGATTCTACCGTGGGGTTGGCGTGTATGTTACAATAATCTGATCTTAATATAGTTAACATTTAATGTTTTTAAAGTGAATTATAAAGACAAATTTTAATTTAACGTGAATAGTTGTTATTTTTCCTGAATAGACACTTAAAAGCCTACTGAGACCATATGGTCACACACAAATTTTCAATATAAGCACACTAGCCTACTAGAAAAAAATCTATAATTTTCCAATAATCAAGGAGGTTATTAAAAATTATTAAGACGGAAACAAATTAAAATTGATCAATTAGTAGTTCCACTCTCTTATGGGTTATATATTAAACAGTATCTTATACTAATTAGACCTATACATTTAAAATTACAAACTCTATTTGAACCACTTTGTTACATCCTGAATCAACACTGATGTTACAAAGTGATTCAACATACCTTTGACATTCAACATACCAACGAACATTACATTAGTTTAAACATAATTAGGCCTATATTGAAAACTAAACAATGTAAATAAAATTGAAAGATAATATTTTTATCTTTATTTTGATATATAATTGTATATTTAAATATTAAACAGTATCTTATAATAATTTATATCTACTTATAAAAAACCCATTGTTACGGTGTCTGTCCATGATGAACTCCGAAACTGCTCAACCAATCTTAATGAATTTTTTTCAAAATGTGTGATTTATTCCTACTTAAAATATAGGATAGTTTTTTATTCTGATCTAGAGAGATCACAAAACTGTTTGCAATTTGATTACTTAAGTCAATGTAATAACTGTCCTTAAAATTAAATCAAGCAATAGCGACGCATTGCGGGTCCACCAGTAGCGAAGAAATTAATAATCGAATATGTTTATATGTTATACGAAGATGTACGATTTTTTCCGAAGTTAAACGAATAGGTATCTCTTCTTTAAATTTGTATGAACGAATATATTGATGATAAAAGGTTGTATTTAAGTACAGTTTATAACCTCGAAGCAAATCTTATAACGTATTGTAGCATACACTAGTTCTACAACTCACATTTAAAAAATAAACTTCACAAGACATTATAATGATTTAAGCTGTAAAAATAACCAAAAGCTATTATCTACACTGGGTATGTTTAAGTATTACGGATGATGGGTGAAATCAGCTGTTATGTTATATGTTACTCACGTACGTACGTACACTCGCTTTTATAGGAGTTGATTGTTAAACCTTGCAAAGTATAATCTACGCTGGGTTTTGTTTAAGTATTACAGATGGTGGATGAAATCAGCTGTTATGTTGTATGTTACTCACGTACGTAGGCACTCGCTTTTTTTGGGGTTGATTTTGTTTTACGTAAACTGAACTTAAGTATGTTCGAACCTGCGACACTGTTTTGGGGGTTCTAACTGAACGAGAGCTTTCAACCACTACGCCACTCCGTTCCCATTCGTTCAGCTTGAGAGTCGCAATACCACTGGAATAAATATTGCATAAATCCACCACGATAGAGACGACAGAGGAGATGGTGTTTCGCTGATAACACTCGGAAATTGCGGTCTTGTTTTAAATAATTTTAGCCCTATCAAAAGTAAATTTATCGAAAAACTTAAATCCAACTTTAATAAACTTAATTTCTTAATTTTACAAAAAATATTAAAGTAAAAAACAAATGATTCAATCCAAAATATACAAATATATTCAATTCAATTTTGGTGTTCTTAATTCACCAAAAACTGAAACCGGATCTAGGTTTGGGCGAAAATCGCTATATTTATGATTTTGTTTACAAAGGGCAAACAAATGTACGTAGAGATAAGGCTAAATATTTACTAGCTATAAAATTTAGGCCTAAATAACTTATTCTTATCTGCGCGTGACATAAATGAAGACACACAGTACCAGACACGGAGGAATATAATTTGGTTTCCACTTTACATGAAAGGGAATCCAAAAAAATTGCCTGACGTAGAGTTACGTCATAAAATATAGTCTTATTAACGAATTTCTATAGGGAAGATAAGCTATTGCAATGACTCTTAAGGGTCGGCTCTAGCTGTCGGCCATGTTGGCTGACACTCCATAAGACCAATGTTAAATTAAAATCCAAATTTTTCCTATATTTTTTATCGGAAAATTATAAACGATATGTCATTTTAAAGCTATGGTCAATATGCATGCAAATGGCTTTTTAAAAGTTAAGAAAAATATTTTGTTTAATTTTTATTAACAATTTAAAACATTGATTTTTAATATTTTTTTATGTTGTCACTATTAATTATAGCGAAAAACTGCCAAGCCATTCGCCTGAAGAATTTCGTCCCCAAGATTTTTATATTTTTTAAAAAACGCTATTTGAATAATTGCGGGTTTTAAATGGATTTAGGATGAGCAATGTCCGTGTAACCTACCGCCGCTATAGGGTGATTTTAAATATTTTTT